>NW_010576414.1:26909-54441 GCF_000705375.1 Tinamus guttatus | reverse complement strand
ATATATATATATATATATATATATATATATATATATATATATATATATATATATATATATATATATATATATATATATATATATATATATATATATATATCTTGCAATATTTTTAGTACTTATTTCAGGATTGAGTTGCTGGTTTTGTGTATTGTGTTACAACCTTGGCAGTGCAAGCGGGGCATTAAAGCTTTGTAGAAAGGTCAGGTATACTGAGTCTGCTGCTATTTAAACTTTTTTTTTTTAATCCAGGAAATGTTAAGAATAAACACTGTAGCATGAAGTACACAGTGTTATTGCTCAATTTCTACTGAATAGGCACTGTCTTTATATAACAATGTGCTTTTTAGGGACAAAAATATGCTAGGGAGGAAAAGGTTGCAAGCTTAGTTACTGCTGAGGCAAATGAAGCATCTCTGTCTTTTAAAGTTCTAAAACTATATACTTTACTGAAATTGTCTTCTGTTTTAGCATGGCTTTCTGCAGTAATATGGGAGAGAGGCATGCAGGTTTATAACAGTAAAATTTGGTAAGGAAAGTGCAGCATGAGTGTTGTTAATGCTGTAAAGTCTTATCCAATGTGTTCTGTTTCTAAGTTTTAATTTATTTACATGTTTACTGTACCTGGTTGACTGCTTTTGCTATAGTGATCATGACTTAAACTTAGAGTTGCTCATTGTTTGCATGTTAAATCTGCTAGAATCTGGACTTCATGGCTGCCAAATGCATCCTTCTGTCATGATGGAATTTTGCTATCTTTTTGGACTGTATTTGAAAAATCTGGATTGAATTTCAAATATGGATAGTCACTGGGTTCAGCTTTTGTAAAATTAATTTGCAAGTATTTCTGAATGTGGTTGAAAAGGTTTTTGCAAGTTTTCTTAGAACGGAAGTACTGTTACTAGTGCCATAACAGAACTGTGGTGTGTTGTCCCAAGGTAGACTCAGGTTTCTGAAGGGCTGCAGGGAAGCAGTGGTACTTTCTGCAGTCTGGCACACATCGAACAAGTCCCTCCCTCCCCACTTTCTTCGCTGCTTTGCTTCAAAAAGTAGATGTTTTGCATCCTTGCAGCAGTGTACTGCAATCTTCAGACCGCCCGAGCTGCTTTTTATCATTACAGGGATGTAGAAATGCTTAATTGCTGTGTTGTCAGGATGAGGCATGGAGCAATTTCCATTTTGCAGGTGGGAAGGCACCTGGCACAATAGCAGTCTGCCCAGATGGGGAACACTGAAATGTGCTGTTTGATGGCAAAGCTGCAAGTGGGATGTTGCTGCCCTGCCCCTTTCTGAGGAAGGGAGAGAGTATAAACTGACTTCTTGCTGCCTTAGCCCTTTCCACAGGCAGTTGCGGCTGTGGGAGCAGGTTCCTAGCTAACTAAGAGGGTGTCTGTGCATGTGCATTATGCACGTAAATGAATGGATTTGTGTAACCTTAGCTTCTGAATGAAGAGTGTAGAGAATATAAATTTTAGCCTAAGCAGGTGATCTGCAAGTCAGTGCATACAGTGGTTGTATTTAAACATCTACCAGTACTGCACAGAATGATTGCCCAGCTTCTATTCAATTATATTCTATATTAAAGGAAATTTCTGTGACTCAAACAAAAAAGTTTACTTTTATATGTGAAGCTTAAATCATGTTGGACATCAATTCTGCTGAGCACTTTTTTTGAGCTTCCTTTAATTTTATAAAATGTGAACAAACTTTTTAACAATTTCTTCTTGCATGCCCTTCCTTAAAAGAGTGGGAGCATGGAGAGGGAAGGGAGCAGAGGCACTGATTTAGAAAAATGGGCTGGACAGCATCATGCTCATTTAGGTTGCTAATGTCCACCCTTTTAGTGGTGCTAAATTTTTCCAGTGTACAGCACATTCATCTATGCTATTGCTTTTAATGGTAGTTTCTGTCTGCACACCTTCTTAAACAGTGTAATAGCCCTGGATGTGCACTGAAGAGCACTTAGGCTACCTGCTCTCGTTTCCTTAATTTACTACAAGTCTTTTGGATTAGCTAATTATTAGATTTGTACCTGCCCAGCACAGGTTTATCCTAATATTATAATCACTCTTAAATATTTTTTGTTAGTAAAATTTAAAAACTGAATCTGGGTAGGGTGATGGGGCAGAACTTGAGAGTTCCTTGAGTGCTGGGTTTGAAGGTACATTTAAGACCCAGGAGGTTGGTAGGTCCAAGAAATTGTCCCTTCTGGTATATTCCTCAGCTTGCTGAGCCCATGCACACAACTGGATCCCAAGGTGGTAAAGTACTAAGCCAAGCTGTACAAATCTTTATGAGGAAAGATTAAGCGAGCTGGGCCTGTTTTAGTCTGGAGAAGAGAAGGCTGAGAAGAGACTTGATCAACATGCTCAAGTACCTGAGGGGTGATTGTAGGGAGGTTGGGGCCAGGCTCTTCTCTGTGGTGGCTGGTGACAGGATGAGGGGTAACGGGTATAAGTTGAAACACAGGAAGTTCCATCTCCATATGAGGAAGAACTTTCCTGTGAGCGTGGCAGAGCCCTGGAACAGGCTGCCCAGAGAGACTGTGGAGTCTCCTTCTCTGGAGATCTTCCAAACCTGCCTGGATGCTACCCTGTGCCACATGCTCTAGGTGTCCCTACTGGAGCAGGGGAGTTGGACTAGATGATCTCTATAGGTCCCTTCCAATCTCAACCATTCTGTGAAATCTAGCAGTTTAGGAGGCAGTCAGATGCACAGCCTGTACTTTGCTGCTATAAAGCAGACCAGGGAGGCTAGCAGGGATAAGTGTGTGAGAATTGCTTTCTGTGGAGTTTAATTTGACATTGAGTAATTGTGGTCACAGTCTCATACCACTTGTGATGCACAGAACAAAGCTGTTAAGGTGCCTATTTATAGTAGTGGCTGTTGTGCTAATGTACAGACTTGAATAACAACTCTAAATGTCTGTTAGACAAATACCATTTTCCTACTTAAGTTGATTATATTGCTACCTCACTGATTGCACTTGAAACAGGTTGTGTATAGTTTGTCACTTCAAACTCAAAATGTAATGTTCAAAAAAGTCTGTAGGAAATGACAGCTGAGTGTTTTGACCTTGATGATTTATTTCAACACAATTGCCAAGGTATTGCTGTTTACTAATTGTTTGCTAGGAACTTTATTTCTACTTTTAGAGCTGGCTATTTGAGCACTTTTGCAGATGGTGCATGTGCATATTCATGTTAGTGGATAAAGATAAATAACTTAGTGTTGCAGCTTGGAGCGGGTCAGGAACCCAGACATCAACTTCATAGAAGCTGGAACTGACTTCGTCTATTAGCTTACATGCAGTACATTTATATGATTCTAACAGTTAGTGATGTAATTACACAGGATCCTAATTGGTAGAAAATGATCTAACTAAGACCCTTACAGCCCCCCTTACTTGTTTAGCTCATCCTTTTAGTTCAACAGCTCTTTTATTCCCTCTGACCTTGGTCTACTTTCTTATCTCCTAGTTAGCACTCCCTTTGTTCTTTCACTGAAACCTGAAGGCTGGAATTGAGCAGGCCTGCTGGGCAGCCATGTACGCGGCTCTCTAGCCATCCCTCTACAGTCTGTGACAGCAATGCCTTTTACCAGCTGACTGAAATTAACAGTTTCTTTCAATTTTACTAATTAAGGCCAATGGGAATCATGGAATTCACGAAAGGTGTCTTAAATTGCTCTTTTGTTTAGGTGTTGGTGATATCATCTTATACTTTATTCAACAGTTTAGTCTAACTTGTGAACTACTCTTTTCTGAGCACGCTCTTTCAAGAAGCCCTTGTATTGATACCTTCTGTGAGTACTTCTTAATAGAGAACACTACAATTAGTGATGAAAGGGGAATAATTTCTGATGAAAGATTAATACATAGTGGGAGCGACTCTGACTGTGAATATGGAGATGTTGTCACTGATCAGTGACTAAGGACTCTTGTACATTACTGTTTGCCTTAAATAATCACTACATTTTTCTTCCAAGAAATGGCAAGATCTAGAACATACCCAATGCAGGGATAACACCACCTTCAGTGGAACTGTCTGGTCCTACAGGTACAATTCACAGTTTATAAGCAGGATGCCTGGAGCAGAGCCTGAAATGCTTTAGAAGGAGCCTGCAGTGTCACAGGGAGCTTCCCAAATTCCCTGCAGGGATGACAAATGAATCCCCACACACTCAGGACACTGAGACTGCCAGTCCTTGATCACAGTAGTATCCTGCCCAAGGGCAAATCTCTGACTCCCCAGGGCTCTCTTTGAAACACAGTGAAAGGAGGAGAAGCCCCTACTTTTGTTTCTTGGTACAGAAGACAGAGCATGCACCCAGGAATGCAAGACAGGGGCTTAATCCCACAATTGCGCTTGAATTTACTGAACAGGTCTGAACATATTAAAACCCTTATCTGCCATGAGAGTGATGAAATCACCTTGCTGTGCTGGCGTTTAGGCAGAGGGGACCCTTTGGACTTAGTTGCAACAGGTACATTGTTCATCAGGAAGACATGGTATAGTCCCACACTTGTCTGAGGAGAGACAACTGTGAATATGATTCTGTGGACTGTATCTAAGATGACACAGAGAGGAACTGGAACTACATGGGCTACATTTCTTGTATTAAGATAAGGTACTAAGTCTCAAGAGCAGGTACGCTTTCAGGTACAAAGTGTTTTGAGGATGAGCTAAGGGGTTCTTCCCTCTTGCAGATGAAAGGTCTGGCTGCAAAGGCAGGTTCTTAGTCATATTCCCTAAATATCAGAATACATGTGCTATGCAGTAGTGTGAACTTCAGTCCATCTGGGAGCTCTGGTCCGCTGGTTCTCCAATTCAGGCACCTGGCTGGATTTTGACTGGAGTTCCTTGTCAAAAAACAATCACAGGTGGGCTGTGGAAAGTGAGAAAGATATGCTCAGGAAGATCTTCAACACAAATATACTGCAAGATCCCACAGTTGAGGCTCAGCCAAGGTTATTACATGCGATGCATTTGCTACATAACTGTAGTTTTATAGCTATTATATATGACAATTCTTCCATACTCAGACTTTAATCTGGTTATTAGATATATGCTCATAAATTTTATACTTTCATTTTAAATGGATTGCAAACACATTAGGAAGATATAAATTAAGTGCTACTATATTTGAGCGAAAACTTAGTATTGAAGTTTTATTGTAAAGTATTTAAAGCCACCTAATTTTAGTTTCACTGCTTTAAAATAAATGGTTGTAGAATCACAGGTCATTTCATATGTTCTTTCATATGGTACCATTCAGAAAATGATGTATTATTTGACTTTCATTGAAGAAGGGGAAAAAACATCCTTGAAATAAAAAGTTATATAGTGTATTTTTTCTTGGGGAATTAATGGGTCATTTAACTGAAAGAAGCATGTGTGATATTTCATCTTTTTTAATGTATGTGTTAGAGAGAAGGTGGAGGGTTTAGACATCTACAAAGAGAAAATTGTTTTGTGTTTCAAAGGTACCTGCAGCAGCAATCAATTTGGTTCAATTTTCTAATGCACTTGGGCAACTTGAAGAGTGAATGATTTTAATATGTTTGCTTATGTTTTACTGTGTTCCTATTTTTAAGATTAGGTTATGAAGTATACATACTCTATTGGCTGACATATTCCTTTTAAGAATATTTCACATGGATTTCCAATATTTATTTTACATTTTTTACATTTATTTTACATTTTACATTAACGGGGATTAGGCAGAAAAGGGATGGTTTATGACAATTACAGAGCCTAATCCCAGACTCCAGGTTCTGTTCCCAGAATTTTCTGCCCTAGAGTTCCTCTGCGAGCAATGTGTCAATGTCTGTGCCTTCTGTTTGGGTCCTTGGTGCTTTGGGGCTTGTCTTTTTCCAATTTTTGTGTCTGTCGTGTCATCATCGCTGCAACTAGTTTCCCCTGGAGAGGGAAAGACAGCTGACTGCCCCCACCTCTCCTTACGGCCTAGCGCAATGACATAATAATAATAATAACAACAACAACAACAAAGACAAAAAGTATATTGATCTTAACCTGTGATTAATACTTATAATAATGTAAATTTCTTTACAGTAATAAAATCAAGTGCCTAGAATGGTTTCATTTTCATAGCAGTTAGTATGGATCGTGATTTGTTTTACCACAGCCAATACAAACTGCTATGTCATCTCAAAAAATATTTAACAGTCATAAACATTACATGTTTGGGGGGGTTATTATCTAATTTTTCCTTTATGCTAAAAAGGTATTTTCCCCTTCCTGTCTTTTTTACAGACACATTGTGTGTAAGGCACTTCCCAACTCAAAATCCTTCAGAAGAGCATGATCTTTAATCTAACACGCAATTCCCCAAATAGATCATTTACTCTAACCAGCTATCCTTGTGTTAAGATCATGATGTTCCCATGTCCTAATTGGCATTTCTTTCCTGAAAGGAGAGGATAAGAAGCAGACCACGACACAGAAGCATCACCTTTCCTGTAGGAAGGTAATTATATCAGCTAAACAATGCTTATATCAAAACCGTTGTTAAAGAGCAAACTGGTTTAACATGGAGTCAGTGTCCTTAGGCAACGGAGCCAGAGAGATCCTAAAGAGACAACGTATTTATAGACAACCTCATGAATACTGAAGATCTCCAGACTTACTGATCCTGTCACATTTAATTTAACTGATGACATAAACATTAAGCAGGGTTACATGTTAATTTTTTTTTTCCGTACAAACCACTTTTTTTTTTCTATCATACTCTATAGAAGTTTCAATTACTTTGTGAAATGACATGAAATGCATCATTAAAGCCCTGGAAAACACCTTATGTTTAATTATTTAGACAAGTCAGAAGATTAGGCCTCTTAAGACAGAAGTTCTTTTCAAATAATACAGTTTTAAATTGCAACTATTTTCTCCTACTATGATTTCTTTCTTATTGTCAGGTTTTGGAGGGTTTTTTTTTCTCAGTCTTATTTTTATACTGTTCTACATTATTATTAAATTCACAGTGGGCCTTAAAAAGTCCTTGTAATTAATTATATATTTGAAGGCACTTAATGTAAACTCTCAAAGAAATTTGGTCTTTTCTCACATACATCATAGTCTTTTCCTTTCCTCAGTGGAAAATGAATTCTTAAATAATTCCACATCCTCAGCGATATAAAAGTGTCTTACTCTTTGAAAGACCGGAATCAATTGCAGCACTTTTCTGAAGTTCTTTAATTTACCAAAAATAGATAAGAATCACATACATTCACTACTGTGGGTTGAAAATCATCTGACAGTTTCCACATTTCTTGTGAAAATGCTAATTCACCAAACTGAAATAGTTCATGGTGATGAGTCTTTTTTTTTTTTTTGACTAGTCACTTAAAACATTTTTTGAATGGCTTTCACATTTCAAAAGCAAACAAGACTTCTTGCTCTGTTTCAAAAAAGTGTTCTGTACTGCGATGCCTTGACACTTGGACACTTGCCCAGTCCATCTGCTTCTCCCTGGTTTTGTACAAAATATTTTGAAAGTTTTGGATATGTCCTGATTATTTTAGAAATATTGTTATTTTTTGCAGCATGGGAATACTTTTTTCCACCCAATTGTTATATCTGATTCTTAAAATACTAATTTATATTGCAAAGCAGTCAAATTGGGCAGCAGTCAAGTTGGGGCAAAGTCTAGGCATTCCTCCCCACCTAGAGAGGGAAACAAGTTGTATGAGACTGGATCTCTGAAAGTAACTTAGGGGTATATTTTCATTGCACCACAATTTTGAGCTAAGAAATGGACAGCTCTGACTGTGGGAGCTTAAAGCACTCCCACAAAATGGCCTAGAGCACATGAATGTAGCTGCACTGGTTCTAACACCAGTTCCAGTATGAAGACTCCCAGGGCTTGATTTCAGTCCATTTACATGATTGATTTATTGACTTCAGATTATCTGTCTACACAAACATTCAGTATTACAAGTGCAATATTAAAACAAACAAAAAATCCCTTCAAAAATCAGATTTTGTTTCTCATTTCACTTTTTTTAATTGTAGCTTTTATCTTTGGAAACTAAAAACCTGATTATATTCTGGAGATTGGAAAAATTGTGCCATTGGCCTGTTGCACTCATTCTTTCAAAATATTCTGCAGAAAGACTTCAAATTTAATATTATTATTATTCTGTATATTATATCAAATGAAAACTTACCTTACAGCAGTTTCATTTACTATGGTAGTCAGAAAGTGATTTTTGAGGAGGCAGACGAGTGGAAGCTTGCTCAAGAAAAATGCAGTAACCTACATAAAGAAAAGAAACAGGATGAATAGTAATACAGGTATTTATAGATCCTTTCAGCTAGTAATTCTAAGCATTGTTACTATGGCAGGTAGGAAGGCTCTGCTTCCTGATCTGTGACTGGAGTTTTCCTTCGCACACAAAATGAATGACATTTTCAGTCTAACTTGGTCTTTAGTTCATGCTGAGTGAAAAGACTGAAATGCTCGAAAATTGTCCAGACAACTCCAGAGATATGTAAGAAGAGCAGCCACCACCTGGGGAGCTTCTTATTTCCTTATGTTTCTGACACAGGATCCAGAAGTTGCATAGTACAACCTCACCATTCCCTCAATTCCCCATTCCCTTCTTACAAAAGAAAATCCACTATATTTTTGTCCTCTTGGGGAAATTACTTTCATTCCTATTGCTGCTTCTCTTGCTCCACATTCTCTCTACATCCTACCCAGCTCTACTGTGCATACACAGGGCTTCTTTCTGGAGGCAAATCCAGCGTTAGCCTCTTCTTCATACCCTCTGTGGTGCCTTGCATTCGCTATTTATGCTTCTTTCACTAGATGGTCTCAGTAGAAATTATCCCTGAAATTTATCCATCCCATTCCCTCTTTCCAGGCTTCTGAAAGGAACGTTAAGGTCTGTGAGAATTGTCCGGGACAACTACAGAAGGATTGTACGAGCAGCAAATACACTAAGGGCAAGATTAAGTATTATGGGAGCTGTATCCAGACTGCAAAATGTTGTTCAGTACTTCTTATCTAAGACAACATGTCATAACAAGTGAAAATTATGTTTTACTTCTCATTTATTGTAACTGTTTCTGTTCCTACTATCAGAAAAAGAAGAATTCTTAAGAATTAACTTTGAATTATAATAATACAACACACTACATATTTATCACCGGCCCATTCATATCTGAGATTCATATCTAGAAGTAAATGTAAAATCACTGCTGATAAGATTTACAGTTGACACAAAAATGATAAACATTTAACATTGATGAGAACAGTCAGCCACAATGAGTCATCTAGGCAAACTGGGGTAACTCAACCAGAATGTATTTTAATACAACTAAATACAAAATAATATGCTAATGAATAATGAATATAGGCTGCATATGGAGAAGAAACACTTAGGTTCTGAAAAACTGTGGCTGTGGAAAGAAATATAGATTCTATTGGAATCAATGTAGGATCTGAATATGACTTACTACTTAGATATCTATATGGAAAGGATTGTGAATAGGAGTAGGAAGAGGATGTTACCACTGTATATGGTATTTATGACAATTTATTTGAATATTCTGTCTAGACTGATGTCAAATTTTAAAAGATCTTGAAATATTAGAGAGGATATAAAGAAAAATAGATATCAAAAGAGAATTCTGTATAAGAGAAGGATTTTAAATTTTGGTGTGTTTGTTTAGTTTATCAAAAATAACATTGAATAGTAACTTGATCAGGGTATAACCCAAAAAAAAAAAGATTTCTTAACTTAGCTGATATAAGTAGAATAAGAACCAGTAGCTGGAACATGAAACCAGACTATATACTATATCCTTTAAAGTAGAAATAAAGCAATGAAGATAAAAACACTTAACAGATTGGAAAAGTCACAAGAGTGGTAGAATTTTCATTTTTTTCAAACTTCAATCTTTTTCCAATGAAGTCTGACAGAATTTCATCTAACTTCAGTAGCTAATAGATTGCTTTCCAAATTAAATATATTAATGCCATACAAATAATAAATTTCAACATATTTTTGTTTT
The DNA here is from genome assembly GCF_000705375.1 of Tinamus guttatus. The sequence goes on along the minus strand of NW_010576414.1, from coordinate 44,401 downwards.
TCAGCTCCTACTTTATTATATATAGGTAAATTCCTGATGAATTCAAAGTCAAAATATTTGTAATGCCAATTTTTAGAAGTAAGAACCAATTAGATACTGAAGGTGTGTGCCCATTTCTTTTCACTCAGACAATAATTTTAGTAAATAACAACTAATGAAGTAGTAAAATAAAGCTGAAACTCAGAATAATCACTTCTTAGTGACAAATGAAGGAACCATTTCAGATCGAATGGGCACTGAAAACCATAAGGTTTGTACCTGTCACCACTGAACCGAGCTTAGTTACTTCATATGTGAAAATAGGCCTATGTAGAATGCTGTTTCACAGCAGACACACTGAATATATGCTCTGTTTATAAAAGATAAAGCATTGGATTTAATCCTTTATACTTTCCCTCCTAAGGAGGAGTTTTACATCAGTCCCTTTTACTTTGCTACATACACACACATTTGACACAACGTGGATTTCATTTTGACCCATTAAGATACAGCAGCATACGATGTTAATTCCAGGTTTTCTAGGCCTCTAAAAAGAATTTCATAACAGGATCCAGCATCAAGCCTCACATAACTATAACTATTAGGCTTTTCATTCTTTGGACCTAGGATCTGTGAAACAACAAAATGACTTAATAGTGCTGCAGTTCATTATGAATAGCAGCTTTAACTATTTCAGTTCCTAATATTTTCCATGTAATGTTGTACTTTCTTGAGAAAGGATAAATCTTGTCTACAATTATTGTAGATAATTATTGCATAATTACAGATGTGCTGTCTTCCTTTGCAGGATAATCATAGGTGTAACTTTAAAAAGCTACAGGTATTTAGGTTAAACAACCTGACAGGTCAAGTGTTCAAAGTACCTCAATAAATTATCTGTTATATGTGCTGAACAATTTCATTAGCCTTTAATGTGACAGCTGTAACTCCAAAGATGAGAAAGGAAGATATCTTTGCTCAAAATCTTTATTAACATGACCCCCCCCCCAAAAAAAAAAGAGACCTTTTGCTTAGAGCTTATCTACTATGGCTCTGTCTTTCCTTGCAGTAATTTAGGACTACACTATTTTCATTCCTTGACTGAGAAGTATCATCAATAAGCTTATTGGGTTTAAAAGTTTTACAAGTGATAGTCATTATGCAGAGCTAATTTTGCTGGTATGATTAAATTCCCAGTCCACAGATATTTAGCCATTTCTCCTGCCTAGTCTTTCAATGCCAAAGCCAGTGTCAGACTAGTTTGGTTGGACTGTGTTAAGTGTATGCACAGAAAAGGACAGTTTTTACTGCACAAACTAAAAAAGACAGGAACAGAGCTGCTTTTACTATTAATTTTTGTACGTCTTGAGATTTCTAGCTGACTGCTACCAATCCAGTAAGTTCTTTTGGCAATTCCCTGAGCAACTTGTCCCTACTGGTGATGTATGTTTATATATCACCTGATTTTCCTACAGTTATTTTTAAAAGCACTTCCACAGCAGGATTGTCAGGATCTGAATGGCCTCCTCCCAGTCCTTTTTATCTTGCTCGTATTTCATGCACAATAGACCTCTCTTTTCATCATGCTTGATATTTCTTTAAACCCTTCTCTTTGAAAGGACCCGATTCATTTTTAAATATTGCTTTTTTTTTTTTTTTACCAGAATCTTATGTGTTTTGATTTTTTAAAGACACCAACAGGTTCTGCCAAACAGGTTAAAAATTAACTGACACTGGTAGACTCCCCAGACCTTATTGGGAACAAAAGAACCCAAAAGACTCTTCTGCAATTCTATGAAACTTTATTATTGGGAAACTACTTGAATAAAACACATGAACAAAAAGCTAGAGTAGATCCAGAACAAAATTAACTCCCTATATACTTTAGCAGCTGCTGCCACCTGTACCTACCTCATTCTAATTCAATACCTCTACCACTGAGTTGTTGAAAGGGTGGATAACTTGATACTGTCTCAGTTTGCAGGAGAGAAGGAATAACGGCTCTAGCCCAAACACAGAGCCTGATATGGGAGAAAGGATTATTATTATTAGTGCCAGAGGATAAGTCATTTTTCTCTGAAACAACCCTGTGGATCCTCCAATAAATCTAGCTTTGATGTTGGCAAGCAGTCAAATAAAAACACAAACACCTGTGTGCCAGAAATGTGCAGCTGTATGTGTCTCACTCCAGATCCATTGCATTTTCCTATCCTAATCCTTTCTACACCACAAACAGAGCTATTGCAAGGGATCTCATTACAACCTAGATGACCTCTTGCGGTTAAAGCACAGTTCAAGATGTCTAGGTTCCTACTATCTATTATTGGTATTGAAGTGAAGCAGCAGAGTCCTGAGTGCAAATTCTTTGTAACAGGAATGAAAAAGGATCTACCTGGCCTAAAAAGATATGTGTTCACACTAGGTCAATCACCACTGTGACTCTGCAGCACATGACAACATTAGACCTTGTACTGCAGACAGAGCTGTAACTGTGAGGCTTGATCAAGCCTTTTGTCTCTATAGCCACCTTTACTTGATCCTACCCAGTCTTTTGCTCTTATCAGAAAGAAAACAGAGATCCTAACCTACAGTGCAAGGTGAAGCTGTGCTTTAACCATGTCAGAGAAAAGCATATTTTATTTTCTAACACAATAACCAAAGAAGTTGCTTTTGTACTAAGGATGAAGACTGAAAAGAGAGCTGAAAGGTTATGGCTATTTGAATTTTGAGTTGCAGGAAGTTATGGGATGGTGGCAAAATAATGATGCAAAATTATATTGGACAAGAACAGTCAGTTAACCCTGTGTTACACACTACTGACTACAGTTAATGTACTGAGGAACAAAAAGTGGTGTGCACTAATGTAAAGATGGTTGTGGTTCATCTAATGGCCAGATCAGATCAACACCAGATTCAAGGAGAGATTTAGGATTTAGGTGCATTTTAAACGATTCAGATCTAAAATTGAAGTCTAAACACCAGCTGAGCAATTGCCCAGTTTTATCAAAGAGCTCACAAAACAGTAGATGGGAAGAACACAGCAAAGGAACAGCATGAAATGCCTAAGTAAACAACTAGTTGTATAATGCTTATGTGCCCAGCTGATCATATAGGTAACGTGGAGGGCCGACGCCATAGCAGTCTCTAGCAGAGATTCTGGGTAGTCTGCAGCAATGCCACTGGACTTGCACCTAATTTTAGGCAAAACAATTTCAAGCAGAGTGTTATCTCCAGTAAATCATGGGTAATTTTGTGTGTGTATATAATTTATTCATATTATGTGTCATTTGTGTAGTTCGTGTGTATGAGAGAGATTAAATTTAGCCATAGAAATTATGTGAAAATTACAGGCCAAATGAAAACATAATCCATATTTTAGAAAGCTTGATAGAGTGTGAAAAATAAAGTGTTAATGAAATATGAGATACAACTAGTAAACATATATGCATGGGCGCAAAAATACATTTGGGTACACATATGCTTATATGTAGGTACATCCATAAAGTTGTATACTGTATAAGCTTTCTGCATCTCTATGGTCTTTAAAAACAAGTCTACAAGAAAAACTATAGAAATAAATCAACAGCTTTGAGTGCAAAATTGCAATGCATAGTACTGTTTGGACGTTCCACCTTAGGGACTCACCTGGTTTAGAATCCCTCTTTGTGATTCCTACCACACTTAGGATTGGATCCCATAAGAACCTCAGCACCTTACACAATAACTTAATAAGTTGATTCATCGGTCATATTTTTCTTCTGCCTGACATAGAGATGTACCCTGAGGCAAAAAGCATTTTCATTCATTATTTCAAGTTCACAGAGCTCTACCTTTAGACCAGACAGAAAAATAAATAAGGAAATGAATTCCACCTCCAATTCCTTCTGTCAGCTTTTTAAATACTTCCAGAAACCAGTATCAAATTCATACAAAGGAATAAGAGAATTCCGTTTACAATGCTACATATATGCAGGTGGCTGATAGATTTCCTGATGTCAAAGTAGTGATGTCAAGGAACTTGGAAAAGGAATTAAGTTTATTTTTATTATTATTAGGAATAAATGGAATAGTAGAAAGCACCAGAAAGAAGACATAATTTATTGAGCAAAGAATTCTTAGAGAATTTCTCTGCTTGGGAGTCTGTATCAGTGTTCTTAGATGACAGAAGTAATCCAAGAATAACAAACCAATCCTCCAAAGTCATCAGGAAAATGTTTATAGAATGTTAGTTTGGCTTAGGCAGTTAACCAGTCATTAGATACAGGAGGTGAATATTAAGAGATCAACAATGAATACCTTGGGTGGACAAAGAAGGAGGCAAAATAAGACTTGTTTCTCACTCTAAGTCATTATTTCAATATTTTTCCCTCCCTGATTTTATTTATTAGCATTAGCAAGGTTAAGAAATTATTTAATGGACAAGAGAAACACAAGAGCCTCCAGCAGCACACATGCAAGTGTCTGGCTGAAGACAAGTGGCACTTCTTGAAACGGCTGCCAAGGAAAACAAGTACATGGTGAATCGCCCATTTGCACAGCCTAGGAATAAAAACACTGGGCAGCTTTCCAACCTGACAGCACTGCCACACACCATTTCAAGCCAAATAGCATCAAGAAACATATAGCAGTATATAGTAAAAGTTTTGAGAAAGGCCACACTGGGTTCAATCTTTTTCAGGAACTGCACTTAAATTATGGTTTAGCCCCAGTCTCACAGTCTGGGATTTACTGTTCCAGTTAAAGATACTAACACAGCCCACATAAACAATGAGTTCATTAGTCATGCTATTTAAAGTCACTGATCGATGACCTCCTGTGTGACAACCCTGGTCCTGAAAGCATGGAGAACATCTAGGTTTTGAGAAAGCTGCAAAAATCTAGACATTCTAAAATATACAGATGGAAGGATGTTACAGTTTAGCACCCTCTTGGAAGATTTATTTCAAAGACTTTTTTTTTTAACAGAGTAAATAATGAATTTATCTACTGTTACTTTATATGATGTTATTCTATTAATATAGAAAATATTGATGTTATTTCTCAATATTTCAATTCAACAACAGTTCATTAATTGAAAAAAATTCTCAACAATTAAAAAAAATCTTTTTTATTCCTTGTGGGAAACAAGAATTAAGAAACTCTGTGTAGTATTCATAGCTTTTGACAATTTTGGAGTATTAAGATCAAACAAGTTTGGGCTTCATTTGCTTTGAAACACAGTGAGAAGTTATGTTGCATAAAGCAGTAAACGGTCTACTTCCTATTGATGTAACAGACTTGGAAGGCTTTTCAAAGGTGCCAAGTACCAGAAATTACATTAAAGTCATTTGGGTTTTTGAATATTCAGCATATTGGCACCAATTCAATAAAGGAACTGATCCTGGCCAGCTTTCTAAATAAGAGTCTGAGATGTAAGTAGTAACGGGATTTGTTGCACTGATACAGAAGCCATTTCTACAACTACAGGTGTTATATTGGACTAAAAAATTCTATTTTTTTTACAGTTTTGTTCTTTGCTGCTGTTTCCACAGTAACAAAGAATTTGTAGTCAAGTCCTTCCTTCTTTCAGTAGATATTTAACTTGAAAAGTTTATTTTTCAATAGGACCATAAAAATATCATTTTTGCATGCAGAGGAGTAAAAAGAAAACCATTGCTTATACAAGCACATGCACACACACAAGTCATGCCCTAAAGATCATAAACCTGGCTGCCAAACTGAGATATTTAAAATATAATGCAGTCCGTGTTTTCTTTAAGTGCTGTCTGTATTTTGAAAGGAGACAGTTGGGTCACATTTTTCAAGCTTCTTACCACAAGGACACCAGCTACAAATTTATTCAAAGAAAGAAAAAAAAAATGAGACTTTTGAGTATCCCTATAATCCATGGAGCTCATGCTAACTAGCACACAGCATCCAGTAAACTGAGCAACATTAGAAATATTACAAATATACCTCCACAGGCTGTACGGTCAAAGCTACAGGTGATTTTGATTTTGTTATGCAAAGGCAAAACTACAGTACTCCGGATTTCACCAAAACAATCAGAACCAGAAGGTTTTTCCTCCAAGGATAAAACAACAAGCACCAAAAATTTGTGCCAGGAATTCATTCTTTCCTCACCACTAAATACTATAACTTGTTCACAATATTAACTGTGTTTGTACTATCATCTAGGCACTGCACCAGTGAACATGGTATTATATCATTAGACCTGTAATGCTTTCCTAATATACTTGTTTCTTTTTTTTTTAAGTGTAAAGTTGGGATGTGCAAAGCAGAGATTTTAAGTATTTTGGAGATACAGTTAAAGGCAGAAGTTAATCGTCAAAAAAAGAACAAATAAACCATAAACCTCTACCTGTATATAGATTAAAATAATCTGACTTCAGTTTGGATTCAGAATTGGGGAAGAGAGAGCTCTAAGCAGGAAATGTTTAAAGAGCTGAAATAAATACCAAACTTACATCGTTGTCATGAGTGAGCAAGCTTCATTTAAAGACTCATTGTGTCTCGACTGTCATATAAATTAGCTCCTCTGCTTCTTCCCTAGAGCTGCTGCCCAGCTGGCCAGGCTCCACAAACCTTATTTTATCCCTGGGTTCTCTTTTCACCTCCCTAAGGAAAACCCCTAGTGAAAGGCTGAAAGAGTTTGGTCTTGGGATTTCTCACTGTAAGTATTAAATACAACACTGCATCAGGTTTGGCCACATCCGAAACCACAGTTCCTATCCTCAAATGTCTTGAATCTTCTTCAAGTCATGCTGCAAAATACCTAACACATTACTTCACTGCTCCATGACAAATACACCATTGTAACAGCCTATGCCATGTCTTGCTGTGTTGTTTCTGTCAGTTGAATCTGAAAAACTACATGTTCAAGCACATTCAGGCCTTGAAGTCCCAGAGACAACACATGCAGAGTGCCATAGGAGACCCAGGTCAGGTGCTACTCAGTATGGATCTGGCTTGTGCGCACCAGAGTGTTAGCTAGCCCAGAGCAGGGCAGATACGAGACACCCTGCATGCTTGTCTCGGAGGCCAGGTAGCATTCCCTGGGAAGGATACCACAGCCAAAGTTATCCTATAATGAAAAATGAATGATTGAAAACGTGATACTACCAACACTTTGTAAAAATCAATTGCTGTGTAGATCCTAGATTTTTGCCTGCAGGATCTCTGCTCCTGCAGGGAACCCCATGCAGACGCGATATTGTTTGCATTTATATGCATTTAAAGTTTTGGGATTTTCAATTATGCCTATCCTGCAGGAATGGAATATTTTTATCACAGCAATGTAGTGACGGTTAATGGAATTCTTTTGAAGGCCAGTACTCTATGTTTGTACTTTTCATTAAAAGGTATTGTTCTAATTATAATGTAATGAAATTTTCATTTCAGCAAAAATTGCTACTATATTTTAACAACTCAGTTGGACTACATTTGACTCTTCCCCTTTCACTGTGGTCAAATGTTCCTTATTCACCCACATGCAGTTTGCAGCCAAATCATTAAATTAAAATTACTATATTACTCTTTCATAGCCTAAGGCAAAAAGTAATTACTAATCAATGCATGATTCTCAATAAGAGGCATGATATTCAAATAAATAATCAGTATCAGTTCAACAGCAGAATCATAAAGACTGTTTAATGTCTTTGAACTAAAATTGCTTTAAGAACAATATGATTAAGACTAGAACAGAAAAAAAAATGGTAAACTAACTCCTGTGTATGTTGCAAACCTGCTATTTAGCATTGGACAAGTTATTAATTTTCCCGAATCTCTGGTATATATTATCTGTTGTATTCTAAGTAGGAAATGATTAAATTAGATACTTTTTAATGGTTTTTTCTTCCTTTCTGTCATGAAAGGGTTAACACTGAAAAGACAATTATTTTTTCATAAAAGAGAATAGATGACATTATTTGTGTAAAAAAATTCTTATTAATAGGAACAATCAACATTAAAATATGGCACTTAGTTTATGATCCTTTGCAATTCCATATTTTGCAAAGAGATGAATTTTATCTTAAATTTTATTCTGAGCCTAAACTTCAAAGAACATCCTTCTTTAGAACAGAAGCAGGCAAGATATCTTTCTTATCTACTGGTCAGTACCTAAGCCTTTTGCTTTTTTTTTTTCAGAAATTAAGAGCAAACTGAAAAAAGCAGTCAATATTTTGTCATTTTAAATTGCAACATTTGCCCATCAAGTCCTACACAGATGGAGATAAAAGCTCCTCCAAGAGCAAAAAGCACATCTTTTTTTTTCTATTGCTACAAAATATTGATGAAGTGCTCTATTGAGGTAGAGAACTCATTAATTATTTGATGTACAGAAAAAGAAGACAGAGGGAAATGAGTGCCCTGGCTAATGCCATGATGTACCATCTTGAGACTTAAGATTTTTTTAATGTATTCGGCAGTGATGCAGCTGAAACAGAAAAAAAAAAAAAAAAGAAGGTAAAGGTATACATAGATTCTAGAGACCTCAAGGCTAGAGAATAGCTACAGAGGCAGAGGTGAATATGTTGCATCTTGCGAATGAACGCACTCTGGTATAACGAACCAAAGACCCTTTATTGAGCATCGGATACAACTTATATACCATACTGTCCCTAAAAGTATATGAAGCACAGTTACTAAATAAGCCAATAGTCTACAGGATTTCATCAAGATTATCCAATCAGCTTCTTGATCACGCTCCAGCCGTGCGGTTGCTGTTTTCTTCTTTTCCTTGATTTGTTCCTTATCTGCTGACAAGACATTCTGCATGCGGTTGCAGACCTCCTCCTTTTCCTGCTTTGTTCCTTATCTGCTGATAAGACATCCTGCACTGCCGTCCTTGAGGTCAATTATCTACTACCAGGGCATCCGGTACTATTGTCTTTGAAGCGGGCCTCCACAGAATAGACTCTGAAGAGGTCCTTCCTTCATGCAGCACCACAAAGTATTCAGCATCTACTGTACTTGTTCCATTGTAAACCAAGGAACAACTCTCAGGTCAGCTTTAAGAGATTCAGACTTCTTGCAAAAAAGTTGCATTTGTTCATTTTTTTTTCAAGCTATAGAGAAAGGAACTCAGTCTCACCATTTCTTCAGACAGAGAGGAGAAGTAGACTTTTAATGATCTTTGAAAAAACTCCAATGCCATTGCTAATTTCAGTTGTTTTCCTCCTGCCCCCTGTATGGCTTCCAGAAACTTGTCTTAGAAACAAGAGAATGATAGCACTTCTACATATATACATTTTTTCCCTAGTCAGTAGTCAGTATGAATACCCTCAGCTAATACTCCAAACAATTTTCATTAATGATACATTAACAGGGCATTTTATCAGTGACATCAAATACATGGTTTCATATTCTATTGCTTTCTATTGCTTTAGACATTACAAGAATTTAAGAATTAATTTTTTAATCTTGATACAATATGCCTAATACTACAAGGTAAATACAGCTGACCAATCCTTAAATGGCAAGATTTGATGCAGTTTTCTTGACCAGAGTTTAACGACAGAGAGCTACCTGAGAGCTGCACTAGTACCTAGGGATTATTAAAATCAGAATAAAGAGTTTATGATAGATATTCCATCTCTAGATATTGGTCCTGAACCCTCTGAATTCCATGGGAGACTTGATAATTGACTCTGCAGCTGCAGAATCAAGTTCTGAGATTTTATTTTTAGCATGGAAAGATAGGCAATTGGAATTCTGAAGAAAAAGGCATCACCTTAAAATCTGACTGTCTTTGGAGAACTAATAATTGAAAGAAGACTGGATAATTGAAAAATTAGACAAGAACAAGCTTAACCATGGTTCGAATAAACAAATGAGCAATTGCCGAGGAAGTTCAGTAATGTCATCATTTTAAATCAGGTCTCTACATGTTTAACCAAACTATGTCTTTGGGGAACTGAGCACAACACAGATTATGGCATTATGTGCCGTAACTCAACCTGCAAACATAGCCATGCTCTCAGATGACCAGCCTCTCCTAAGCTCCATGCTACTACTTCATGTCAGTATCCAAAATGCCTAATTTACAGCTAGCTCAAATGTTTCCACATTAACACCTCCTGACTGCGATGTAAACATAGCTAAATTTCCTTAGAAAAGGAAAGGATTTTCTAGGAAAGGGAATCAGTGTGAAGTTACAATCCTGAGTATTTCAAAATCACTTCTCTCCTCAGCAGTCTTTCTACAAGCCTAGGTAGACTGAAGGATAGTAGTTGTCAGAAAGTAACTGGATTCATACAAATATACAGAGAATATATGCTTTACTTTGTTAAAATAGAAAGATATTGTATGCCAAGAAAAATTGCCAAGGGTTCATGCCTTGCTCTATGTGTTAAAGCTCAGTGTATTCACAGTAAATCAAGGACGTTCTTTGCTGGCTTCTTGTGGTCATGTTTATGACCAATAATTTGGAACAATTGTTTATGAAAATAAAAAGAAAAAAAGAAAATGAAAGATTTCAAGAAGTGAAAGAAAAGAGAATTCTTTAAATCATGAGGGGCAAATAGAGGTACAGACATGGATCTGGGGATCTTTATATTTATATATTTTATACCTTCTAGTAACATGGTCTACATTCAGTGATATTTTGCAGGATAAATAGGCAAGTGGAAAATTACAACAGAGTAGTGATAATGAAAGGTATGCATGGGCTGAACACAGCATTCCAAGTATGAGACTTTGACAATTCTGGTACTGGACTTAACTGTAGCATCAATTATTTAAAAGCTATGTTGCAATTTAAGCTGAAGTTGTCTATCTCTCCTTTATCTTTAAGACATTGAAAATTACAAAATTCAATAGATCTAATATAATATTCACCTTAAATGTTAGCTGTATTGCTGGCATTTGACCAATAGTGCATTTAAATTGTTAAAAAATGATGCAAGTGAAACAATCTCTGTCTCCTTAAAGGAAGTCATTTGAGCTGATTATACAGAATGCAAGGATGCATTAATACATCACTGGATGTGAAATGCATACGATGTATCACATAATTCTTTATTTGGAGTTTATTAAACAAGTGTTGATCTTCAGTCTTATCATATACAGAACTGTATCCTCAGAGTTTGAGAAAGTGGGTTATCAAAGTAAATATTTACAGCAGCTAGTAAAATAAAATTAGGTTATTTTCACTAATGTTCCCAGAATCACAGAATCACAGAATGCTTAAGGTTGGAAGGGAGCTCTAGAGATCATCTAGTCCAACCCTCCTGCTCCAGCAGGGACACCTAGAGCATGTGGCACACGGTGGCGTCCAGGCGGGGTTGGAAGATCTCCAGAGAAGGAGACTCCCCAACCTCTCTGGGCAGCCTGTTCCAGGGCTCTGTCACCCTCACAGGAAAGAAGTTCTTCCTCACGTGGAGGTGGAACTTCCTGTGTTTCAACTTACACCCGTTACCCCTTGTCCTGTCGCTGGCCACCACAGAGAAGAGCCTGGCCCCATCCTCCCTACAATCACCCCTCAGGTACTTGAACATGTTGATCAAATCTCCTCTCAGCTTTCTCTTCTCCAGATGAAACATTTATAGTCCTAATAATAATTTCTATGAGAGGGTATCTTTTCATTTTTAATATAAGACAGTGAAACTCTGAAGTCAGTTGTTAATGACTTCTCAATTTTGTTAAATTTTGGGTTTCACATTTTATAGGTCTGGTCTCAGCCATGTGGTTTTGTTAAACAGTGTTTCTCAACATATGTATATCTCCCAAATAAGGCAGCTGAGAAAAAAAAAAACATAAAAATAAATAAATCACAAGACTTTGGCATAGTTGTAATTCACTAGTACACTGGAAGAGCAAATTGACATTTCAAGTTCTATTTCTTCCATTCATGTGGGAGTCATCGAAAGGAGCAGGGGCTCAAGGTTTAGGACCAGAAGCCATTTTTTTGAGCATCAGACCAAACATATATATTCTCCGAGTATGTGAGCATACAATGTCCCCACGCTCCCTCCCCCTGCCTCCAGCCAATTCCTTGACTCTCTTGCTATCTGGGTCCAATCAAGCTAACGGACAACAGGTAAACAACCAGAGATCGGTGCGTCCAGCCTGTGTTTTAGGTTTCTCTATCTGCTAATCTGTTATTCCTAACTTTCACAGTTTCTCACTCCTAACTTTCACTGTTCCCACAGCTTCCCACAGTTTCTCATGGTTTCTCAGTTTCCCACACATTCAGTGGTTTAATAAAGAACCTTTCAGATGGCATCAACTATACAGTAATGGAATAAAATATATAGCAACATGACAAAGTCAACTGTTTTATAGTAAAATCTATTCTATTCTCTAATACCATGGAGATTTGAAAGGGGGAAAAGCTAGTTCTATTTCTCACTACTGTTTTTCTACATTTTCTTGATTTCATTTTAACTCCTATTGCAACAAGCACTCCTATTTTTTTCTTTGTCTCCCCTCTCACATTCACTTTATAAAATACAGAGTTAGAATGGGTTTTGCACAGGTCAACTCCATAGAAAATATTCTTTCTACTCCTCTGTCCCAGGTGAATAATAATGGAGGGGACTGATTGAAAACTGTCAATCAGACTGAAGCTGAAGCTGAACTGTAGCTGAAATTATCCAGAAAGAAAGGTAAGGTCATCCCTATGAGGACTACTTTTGCCAGTTTATAAGAGGAGAAAAACAAAGGCCAAACTGTAATTTCATAATGCTCGCTGCTCCCCTCATCTCAAAGCAATGGAACATTTTGTTGCAGAGACAGGGTAGACTTGAAGTTCCTGCCTGCTCCCCACATACCATCTGTGAGAAAATTTACATTTCTGGGGTGAAATACTATGTTCTAGCAGCATAACTGGATTCTCTGTGGCTATGAAAGCGCTCACATGCTGTAATAGCACTTAATATAGTCAATAAACAAATGTTAGCCTAGGTTATATCAGTACAGAGCCTGTTCTTTATTTCACCTAGTTACAGGCTTGTTTTGTTTTGTGAACAAAGGACAATGACAGTAATCCACTTCTTCCAAAGTGTTCAACTGTTGTGCACTAAAATGGTGGCACATGCTTCTGAACAAGGACTTTTGGAAAATTAGTGGTTTGAACTAGTGGTTCAAAGACAAGATTATTTCTGGCAGCATAACTGTTAAGCTTACTTTTCTTTGATATATACTACTTCTGATCTTAAAGGATGTCTCACTATTTAAAAAAGAATTAGCCTGATTTGGTGGATTTATTATATTTGGTGATGTTATTACCCCAGAGAATGAATAAGACTTGACTATCAACCTAATTTATATTTGAAAATTTGGAGCAAAACTGTTTTGTTTGATGTAAGTAAATATTCATTGTAGCAGGACTTAATTTTAATTGCTCAAATGCAAGAAAATATCAAGGTCAGTGATCTATATGATGCTGCATGTAAATGAATGACAGTATAAAATCAGAGAAATTACGCAACGCCAGATGATCACAGTTACTGTTCACTTGTACAGGCAGTAAGTGTCAGGCAAGTATATACCTTAAAAATAAGGATAGGGATAATGAACATTAGTCATCACAGTTGGAATAGCAGACACATAGTAACTTCGGGCTGTATTTTAGCTTGTTCATATCAGAGATCTGCTTTCTATGGATGTGAAACTGTATTTGTCTCTCAGATTTCCTACTAATGTTACTGCTACAGAGAAAAAAAAAAAGGAAAAATGGTATCCTAGTATACACTGAGAGGTATCTTGGAGTGTAATCAGTCCTCAGCCCTGCCAAGAAGTCAAAAGTTGGCACAATATTAACTACTCGGTGCAAAGACAAACCTGTGACCACCTGTACCCATGAAAATTCATACAACTGTCTCTGTGAGCACTTGAGATTAGAAATTATCTTATTTGTGTTTATTACACAGTCAGCTCTGGGTTATCCAGAAGCACTTAATTCAGCATGTAGATAGTTCTTCTTTAATAAAGATCTGTCTTTTTTCCTTTGTCTCTTCCCTCATTATATGTCATAGCTTCCTCTGAAGGTAAAAAATACCAAATATCTTATGCTCACATAGCCTAATTTGCATATATTTTGCCTTACCTGTAGCTATCCTTATTACATTGTTCCACTCATTGCTATCCTGGATAATCGCATGTGTCTTAGGGTTTTGGGGGTTTCAATCATTCAGGAGTCAAAAAGTGCTGTTTGAGTGACAAGCTCTAGCTGTGCAAAGGAGCTTAGAGTTTAGAAAATTCTAAACACCACGGTACAAAATCAAGCCTATTCCACTGTCTGTGGCTCAGCTCTCAGAATCACCAGTCACTTTTGAAAATGTACTCATTTTTCTTCAAACCTTACTAATTTGTCCTCCTTTGTAGAACTGTACATAGGTATTCAGAGCTCTGTGTAAGGGATTTCTTCATGAATAAATGAGCTGGCATTGAGTGAGCACTGAGAGCGCCACAGACTCAGCCCTTCTGTGGGTCCTCTTCTTTTTTCTTTCTCCACATTGGCCTCCTTCCAAAAATGGAACATTATTTGGCTGCCTTATGAAAGTTTTTCTTACTTAGCTGGACCTGCTCTTGCACTGTTCTCTGACATTATGCAAAGCTCAGCAGTACTATCAGACTCTTGGATCTCTTTTATTTCACTTGCATTTGCTGTCAGCCACTCTTGCTTGCCAGATATGGAGCCTAGCCCAAAACAAATCACTGCTCATGTTTTGAATTCAGTGCCCTGACTAGTGTGATTTTCAGCTCTCTAATTCTGGCCAAATGCCAAGCACACCAGCCTTATTATAAACTCTTGAAAACTGGGGTTTGTAATGGAAGTGCTGACATGGTCCTAAATATTGGCATGAGCAGCACTACAATAATTATGCAAGCACAGATGGGCAAGATGAACATGTGACTGTTGGATGCAGGAGAAAGCTGCTCTCATTAATCACCTCATGCATTTGAGAAATTGTTTTTGGAAAATGAAAGGTTAAAATGCTGAAGTACCGAAAGAAGGTGAAGAGAAGGCCACAGTTCATCGCAGTGTTCCTATTACAGCATTCAAAGCTGTAGATCAAATTTCTCTGAATAAGGACTGTGCTAAGTAGAACTGTTGTTTCCTGAGAGTCTGTTATTATTGTAGCACAACAAAATATAGATAGGCTGATATAGATACTCAGGCTTTTTTATTTTTATTGCTTTTAGACCATAGTTTTCTTGCTTAACTTTACACTGGCTTTCAACAAGACTTTTTTCTTTTAGAATTAAAGGACTAGTCACTCTGCGTGTAACAAATGCATAGATCAACAAAGTATGCATCTGTGCTCGTATGTGCACATATATATATATATTATATATATATATATATATAAATAAGGAGATTTCTTTAGTTGTTTGGATACTTGTGTATAAACATCTAGACACATCTAGACTTAGTACATGAAAGCTTCTAGTGGTCTCTAGCATACTTAAAACATCATGTATATAAAATGTCCAAAGAGTATGTTGCACCCAATTATATGAACCCACATGTTTTAATAGTAAAGTTTTTCTTCATAAAACTATCGTGAGACACTGCTATTGGCAAATCAAGAGCACTAGCAATGTTTCTTGCTAGTCTGTGCATGCTACCAAAGTACTATTTGGTATACTATTACAAATAAATAATAATTAGAGGTGGAAAATTTTCAAACATTTAAAAGTTAGAAATAAAATTGTCAGAATTAATCCTTCCCTGCATTATGTCTCCAGATTCTTTCCTTCTCTCTTTTCTTTTACTTTCCTGCAACTGTCCCTGACTTCCCCTTCTATTTCTGACCTCTTTCCAATCTATTTCCTTCTTGATGGAGAAGGCACCGAATGAGTAATGAGCCAAACAGATATGAGACATCTGCTTTCAGTTAGTATGTCATGTTCTAGACTTGCCTCTCACAGACAGGAGGAGTTATAGCAGGGATGAGCCTGCTGGTCCTCTCATGCTGTAGCATAGCACATGCTCAAAGCAGAGGGAATTCTGTCTTGCTCAAACAGGGACTTACTGTTCTCACTGACAACAATACAGCAATAAACAAACCTGCAAAGGTTCTGCGTATTATGTTGTATCACCATAGCCCCTTTTTACAGATAAAAATTTGGTTAATGGATATTTCCTTAACCCTCATGAAAACACATCTCTAGACCTCTGATAGTAAAGATAAATCCATGTAACAATGTAGATAAAATTGTATTTTAAATTTCTTAAAATTTAATTTTTGTTTCAGGAAAAGTGCAAACAGATCCAACAGAAAATAAACAAAAATTAAGTTTTGGCCACAAAACTCTCTGCTGTGCTTGGAGAAGCCCTTTCCAATAAGAAGTGCTGCTACTATCAGAGAGATACGGGCTAATTCAAACACAAGTTGGAGTCCCTGTGACTGTCCAGATAGCAATGGTAGAAGCATGCTATCCTATGCAAAAGAGCAGAACCATACCACCTGGTGTAGCTATTTGTAACTAGGAAGGTTTTTGAACAGGAAGGAACCCTGAAAAAAGGAAATAGGAAATAGATTTTTAAAAAAGTCTTTAAGCATTAGTCTATAAACAGTGGGAATTAAAATCCTAGTTTTCTTCCCTACTTTCTCAATAATTTGTGTTCTAAGTAACTACATTTTTTTTTTCTAAAAATAGATGAGAGACATTTCTGGTCCTGACTGAATGATTTGTTTAAGAGATGTTCAAATCTGTTGCCATGCCTAGATGGCTTGTTACAGTGAGATCATATGAGAACAGATTAGAGAAACAGAATAATTTTGCAAAATGGACAAAAACGTTCGCAGACCTTGGATTTACTGGTCTTCACTTTTCTAGTTCACAGACATCTTCTTTAAATGAATACTTTATTTTCAGCTCTTACACAATCCTGGGCTCAATTAACTTTCTTTTCTGCTGGGAATACAGATATATTCATTGGCCAGGGATAGATATGCAATCTTATATAGCCGAGTTGTACATCTTAGAAATTCTCAGTGACCTAGACTACTGGCTAAAACTAGAAATGATTATTAAAAGCTGACAGTGAGGTGCCACCATCTTATTTGGGAATTAATATATTTTATTGCTCAGCATACATGGTCCTACATAATTCAGTCTGGAGATGGTAAACTAACATGTCATATGGCCATATTCTTATATGAAAGAAGTAGTCATAATTATCAGATTTGGTAGTTAAACAATGGTAATTGACTAAATTGGCTAAATTTTCCCCTCACTTAGACCTTTCACCAACTATTAGTTTCAATGTAGTTGCAGACATTAAAGCACGACAGAATCTCCTTTTTGGTTTCCAAATATATCTATGGTTAAAATATAGTAGTACCCAAACCTATCAAAAATGGATGAAGTTCCTAGTGGAGTCAGTGGTAAATATGCTTGCCTATGCTTGAACTGAATTTGACCCTTAAATCATTACATCTATAGATTTTTAAAACATACTTTTATGTCAGTGTATTGGAGATGGAAATTTCTGTGATCTGTAGAGTCATAAAAATCTCCTGTGAGAAGAAGAGGCCAGACCTTGAGAAAGAAGATGT
>NW_010576413.1:30759-41757 GCF_000705375.1 Tinamus guttatus | reverse complement strand
TTGCTAGGTCTGATGAATAACCCTCATTTTGCTGCTACTGACCAAATGTTGGAACTTGAACTAATCTCAAAAAACAGAACTTTGGACATGGAATTGTGTGGGATGTCGTAGATAGACTTGCTTAACACTGTGCAAAACACCTGATTTGTCACTTGGCTGTTCAAACCATTTTCATGAGATTTGCAGTTTTTTAGCAATTGTATCAGCATATAGCTGCCAATTGCTCAGGCTTTACTAGTAGCGTTCCAGATTCTGGAAGCCTATGCCAGACGCTTAGCTTCAACAAATATCTTGCTGACTTTCCCTCTATGACTGAGAAATCTTTACTTGGAGAGACTCTCTTCATACCATGAAACAACATTGCTCATGCTCTGCCCATCTGTTGAGAGTGTCCAAAGAATAAATACACTTCTAGCGTTTGATAGAGAATCTCTCCTTAAACTGCAGTCTCTGGAGTAATTGACAGAACTGCAGAGACTGTCTTTGTTTCCTTCTTAGAAAAGATGAGTAAATCAATGAAACAATTGAAGGCTATTCCATTGGAAATAAATCTTCAGGGAGATAAAAATTATCGCCCTGAAGGACATAAGGAGAGGGAAGGGTTATTGGTGAGGTAAAGCAAGGTTGAAGGGTGGGAAGAGGTTGTAGGATCTCTGAAAGAATTTCGTATAAATGAGACAAACTAGATCACTTGCAAAAGTTGAGTCATATTGCAAATTTTCCTAAAGGAGGGCAGAATAGCCCACCCATTCCTGTCATTCACCTGCCTCCTTCAAGGCACGCACGGATCTTGGAAACAAAGCAGTAGTCCAAAATGAACTGGCAATGAGGTAGACATTTTGAAATGACAGTGAAAAAATATGAGGTTAGCAAAGGTCAGCGTGATTCAGACAGCATTTCAATAACTGTTTCCATAGAATCTTCTCTTCAAACTACTCCTGGTTTCCTCCACACATATTTCAGGACCAAGTGGTATGAATCCTTACCAGGTCTATACTCTGTAGGAAAATATATTTAGCTGGTATTATTTCCTTTTTGGTATTTTAACAAGATTAAAGAGAGAAAAATGTAGGAGAGAAACAGAAGGGTGAAGGAGGACTGAGCTACTCAGCAAATTAATGATGGCCCACAGAATCTTTTGTCTTGCTGCTTAAAATTAATTTACCTTTGGTAATTTTTAGCTAGGCTTTGTAAGCCTCTTCAAGAGAATTCAAGTAGGAAATCAGAACTGCCATTCAGACTGAAACTATCATCTGAGGGCTGGGATATGTATAGGTGCCAAAATTTGACTCCTGTCAGTGAGGAGGAAAAATGAAGACTATAATTTGCAGTGCTCTAACTATGGCATTCTTTGTAAAACTGATGAAGATAGAAATTACAAAAATCTGTTAAACAGGTTTCAATCCATAGCAAGTATCTATAGACAATCTTAGTTAAAACTATTTTTTTCCAAAAGTGAGACTTTATACGTAAAATCTTTCATAGCTTACTTTGAAGTATGTATCAGTAAGTGGAATATATGTTCCTGATAGACTCCATAGGGAATATAGCTATTCCTGGGAGACTAGGGCTAAAATTTGCTTCTTCTGAAATATTAAGAATGTTAAGGGAGTAGGGTCTTTATCAAAAATCTGTTCAGGTTAGTAGAACATTTTCCATTGCCTTTAATGAGTCTTGCATTGATGCCCTGAAGACAACATAACAGTGACCTGCACAATGAAAGATGAAATTTTGTGCTGTTATAAGGATAGATTCACCTTAGTGGCAAAGATAGTGGGCAAAGAAAAATACATTTTGAATTTTCTGGGGTCTATTACTATTCCGGGGTCTATTATTATCCTCTTCACTTCGGAAGTGAAGAGAATGGGCCAGCCTCTTTTCAGTGGTGGCCACCAATAGAACTAGAGGTAATGGCCACAAACTGAAGCACCAAAAACTCCACAGGAGCTTAAGGAAAAATTGTTTAACAGTGAGGGTGATGGAGCACTGGAACATGTTGCCAAGAGAGGCTGTGGAATCTCCTTCTCTGGAGATCTTTAAAATCTACTTGGATGCAGTCCTGCACCCCATGCTCTAAGTGACCCTGCGAGTGCAGGGGGGATTGGACTAGATGATCTCTAAAGCTCCCTTTCAACTTTAAGGATTCTATGATTCAAGTCACTAATTTCAAGGATTAGAATTTATTTATATGAAAATCTCAATAAAAAAAATCCTTCAGCTTTAAGAATAGATCAATTATTCTAAATTTAGATGTCTTGTTAAGACATCTAAAACTATGAGCCTCTCTTAGTTCTCTACTAAGAACGCCAGTCAGTGGACATCTACTACAGGATGAGCTGAATTGCACTCTGAGCTCTATGACTGAACTGACTGGTGGTTTGGTTTAGTTTCATCATTACATCATTCGTAGAATCCCTCAGAACCACTGAGGTTGGAAGCAACCTCTGGAGATGTTTCTAGTCTAACCCTCTTGCTCAACTAAAGCAGGCAGCCCAGGGCCATGTTCTGATGTTTTCTGACTGTCTCCTAAGATGGAGAGTATACAACATGCTTGTGCAACCTGTTCCAATGTTTGACTACTCTCTCAATAAAAAAAAAATGTATTTTCTGAAGTTCAAATAGAATTTCCTGCATTTCAATTTGTGCCCAGTGCCTTTTCTCTTTCACAGGATACCACTGAGAAGAACCTGGCTCCATCTTCTTTACTCACTGTCCCCACCACCACTATAAGATATTCATACACATTACTAGGAGTCACCATGAGCCTTCCCTGGATACACTTGAATATGTTCGTATTTTTCTTGTACTGGGGAACCGAGGACTGGACATAGTAGTCCAGATGTGGCCTCATGAGTACTGAGCAAAGAGGAAAGGTCACCTTCCCTGAGCTACTGGAGATGCTCTCCCTATAGCAGCCCAGGATGCTGCTGGACTTCTTAGTTTATGACTCATATTTAACATTTCTACCAGGACCTCCATTGTTGAAAAGCTGCTTTCAGGCAGGTCAGTTCACAGCCTGTACTCATGCATAGGTTTATTCATCCCTAGGAGCAGGATGTTGCATTTTCCTTTGCTAAACTCTATCATCCACTCCTTCAAATTTTGAATCACCTGAAAACTTGCACTCTTCCTTGTCATACAGATCACTAATGAAGGTGTTGAAATGCATTGGCATTAGAACTGCCAGGTTTTTTACACCAGGTTTTCAGTCTCAATAAATGTCTGTGCGTCTAGCCCATACTTCATCAGGTTATTATGAGATATAGTGTCAAAGGCCTTACTGAAGTCAAGGTAGACAACGACCACTGCTCTTCCCTCATCAACCCAGCAAGCCATTTCATCACAGAGAGCTAACAGGTCATGGTTAATCCATGCTGGCCATTGCCTAATCACCTTCTTATCTTTCACATGCCTGGAAATAGTGTTAGAGTTAGTTACTCCCTCGTCTTTCCAGGACTGAGGCTGATGGGCCTGTAGTTTCCTGAGTCTTCCTTTTTGCAGACATTTGCTTTCTCCCAGTCCTCAGGTACCTCTCCGGATCTCCATGCCCTTTCAAAGGTGATTGAGAGCGGCTTTGCAGTGATATCAGCCAGCTCCCTCAACATACATGGGTGCATACTGTCAGGTCCTATGGACCTGTGCATGCCCAGTTTGTCTAAATATTCCCTCACCTAACCTTCATCCACTAAAGGAAAGTCTTTCTTGCTCCAGATTTGCCCTCTGGTGTGAAGTGTTAGGGATTCCAGAAAGCTGGTTTTACCAGTGACCACTGAGATGTAGATGGCATTCAGTGCTTCAGCATCTTCTATGTGCTTTGCCACCAGAGCCTCTGTCCAAATTTAGTAGTGGGCCCAAGTTTTCCCCTAGTCTTCCTTTTGCTGCTTATGTACCTATAGAAACCATTCTGCTGCCTTTCACATTGCTTTCCAGTATCTTCTCCAGGTGGGCTTTAGTTCTTTAAATTCCATCCCTACATGCCCAGTGTTTTGTATTCCTGCTATCTCTCTTCTACCTCTTGATTGCTTTATTTTTACGTCTGAGTTTAATCAGGAGATCCCTGTTCATCTGTGCCAGTCTCCTGCTACATTTCCTTGTTTTCCTGCTAATCAGGAGGGGTTGTTCTTGAGTTTGGAGGAGGGAATCCTTGAAAATCAACCACCTGTCTTGGATCCATCTTTTCTCCAGGCCACCATCCCACCTCCAAACGGGTCCCTGAACAGCCCAAGATCTGCTCTCCTGAAGACTAGTGCTGTAAACCTCCTTCTGCCCTGCTCCCTCCTCACAGGACCCTGAACTATACCATCTCATGGTCACTGCAGCAAAGGTGGCCCACTGACCTTTATACTGACACTGGGCACTATTTGAAAGTATGAGATCCAGCAGAACACCTGTCCTCACTGTTTCCTCACTCATAGGTGTCAGGAATTTGTCATCAACGATCTCCAGAAACTGCACTGCTTGTGGCCTGATTTGTTACCCTTCCAGCACATGCTGAGGTGTTTAAAGTACTTACCAAGGATCAGAGACTGCAGATGTGGTGCTTCCTTCATTTGCCTAAAGAAGATATTACTTCTTCCTCCTGGTGAGGTGGTCTGCAGCACAGAGCCACAACAATGTCACTTGTATTGGTGTGCTACCTAATCTACGCCCATAAACTCTCAGCTGGCTTGCTGGCTCTCAATCCCCCTCTAGACACAGCTTCCTGCATTCCAGGTGCTTTCTCATATAAAGGGCAACTCACCTTCTCACCTTTACAGTCTGTCCTTCCTAAAGATCCTGTGCAGAGCCACTACATACAAACAGCCATTACTGGCCAGGAACCCAGAACTAGCCATGATATTTCAAATATGGCCTTACTAGGGCTGAGTAGAGGGGAGGATCAACTCCCTCCTGCTGTAGGTAATGCCCTTCCTAATGCACCTAAAGAATACCCTTAGCCTTCTTGGCCACAAGGGCACACTGCTGGCTCATGGTTAACTTGTTGTCCAGCAGGACTCCCCAGTCCTTAGCCACAGAGCTCTTTCTAGCAGGTCAACCCCAGCCTGTAATGGCACATGGGGTTATTCCCCAATCGGTGCAGGACCCAGCACTGGCCTTGGTTGAGCATCATGAGGTTCCTGTCTGCTCATCTCTCCAACCTCTCCAGGTCCCTTTGGGTGGCATCATAGCCCTCTGGTGCATCAGCCACTCCTCCCGTTTTGCATCTTAAGCAAACTTGCTAAGGGTGCCCTCTGTCCCTTCGTCCAGGTCATTGGTAAGCTGAACAAGACTGGACCCAATACTGAGCCCTGGAAGACACTAGATAGCTACAGGCTTTCAATTGACTTTGTGCCACTGATGATAGCACTTTGAGTTTGACCATTCAGCCAGTTAGAGGTGGTATAAGCTGGTGATTACTGTTTTAAAGGGGAAGAATACTGGTGGACATAATAAGTAGTGCAATAGATTTCTTCAGCCTGTGTATTTGCTTCTGATGCTAGTAGTATGCTTTGCTAGTGTGCTGTTGTCACGCTGCCCCTACTTGTTTCCATCTTTTCTCTGGGCCAGCTCTGGTCCCTTTTTTTCCTTCATACTCACAGTTGCTAGGACTTCATACTTGCCAACATCAGTGTATAAATTTCCCCCCCCCCCCTTTTTTTTTTTTGAGACTAGAGGATTATCAGTATCATCACTTAGCTATATTTTTGCTACTTATGAACTTAAAATGGACAATGGGCACTTGTTACAAACATTCAGCTAGAAAAAATCAAATTGCCTTAAGATTCCATAGTGCTTCATTTTTCCTGAGGCCTGAAGATTCTTTGACTTCTCCAATGTTCTATAAACACCCTGTCCTATAAAGTCTTAGTCCTATGATAGTACAGTACTGATAGCCTCCTACCTTTTCAAAGATCCTGAATGCAAATCCATAATGAAAGGTCTACTAGCAAAACTAGTGTAACTAGTGTTACCCCTGACGTTGTCCTATTTCTTTGCAATTATGACATGCATGAGTTTGGGCTCCAGAGGAAGGCTAAGAAGATAAGCAGCTGAGTTTGAACTCTAGACTTATTCAGGGAACTGCTAGGCAGAATCTTCCAGGAGGCTACTATGAACAGCAAAGGTATCCAGTAGAGTGGGCTGTTTTGAAAGAGGACGTATTGAGTGCTCATAAACAAACTCTCAGTTCACTGGAAGACCAGAAATTTCAGCAAAAGACTTATCTGGTTGTGTATGCATAGGAAAGAAGGATAGGTAGCAGACAAGGAGTACAATAGCATTGCACAGGCTCTTAGGTAGAAAATCTGGAAGATCAAAGAGCAACTAGAGCCAAGACTAGGGAAATAAGAAATAATTCTTGTTAGAATTTAGGGGCAATTAACAAGCAAAGCTGGACACCTAAAAACAAGTGAGGAAAATTTTGGATCTATTGATGAGACAAGATAGTCTGATGCGGGAGAGTTAGGCATGCTATACTGTGGTTTTGGAAGAAGAGAGTCAACTAGCAGCACAAAGTAATGGAATGGGTCCTGCTTAAACCTGTTGGATGGCATTGCTCTAATCCATGGGGCCAGATGTGATTCAGCCAATGCCACTGCAAGAAACGGACTTCAAGGCTGCTGTCTGTCAATTATGCAGCATCATAGCAGCCAATTTCCATCTCTTACTGATAGCTGGAGAAAAAAAATTGAAAAGGTAATACTGTATCATTTTTTAAAAGGAAGAGAAAGACACCATTGGGAACTACGGGCTGGTCAGTCACATGTCACTCCCTGGAATGTTCGTGGAGTGCAATGTCTGTAATTCCATTTCCACACTCATGAAGGACAAGAAGGTGTCAGGAATAATCACCGTAAATTTACCCATGGCAAGTCATGTTTGACTGACCTGATTGCCTTCTAGGATGTGAAAAAAAAAAAAAAAACAAAGAAACAAACTTGTTTCTGCAAACTTGTTTCTGGAGCCCCACAGCAATGACGACAGGTAGCACAGCCAGGGGGAAAGTTCCCAGACTGCCTTTTTGGGAGGATACCAGCTGGAGAGCAATCGCTTGCGTGTGTGAGTTAAATATGAGCAGATAACAGTTTTCCATAGTTGAGATTCCAAATGGTGTTGTTCTGTCTCTGTCAAATCACTGGTTCCATTCTACACTAGATCTAGGATCTGTGTACGGCAATCCATTGCCCAGTGCAGACTACTGCTATTGGCTGAGTTTCTACCATCTGTTTCAAATTTTTCAATGTCTTGGCATTTGAGGAAAATCATGTGCTGAAGATGTTGTCTAGATGCATTCCAAACTCAGATTATGTTTTCTGTAATATCTCAAAACTTTAGCTGTTCTCACTGAACCAAAGAATAACCGAAGTTGGAAAGAATCTCTTAAAATTATCTAGTCCAACTCATTTTTGACTAGTCATTTTTAGTGTTGATTAAAGCTTTAAAAAATTTTGGAGGCATTGGAGGTACTTAGAAACTTTAAATTAGTTCCTTTTTTTATAGTAGCTTGATTTTTCTGGAAAAGTTATTTCTAAAGTCATTTATTTGACATTGCAGGTAGCTGGAAGATTGTGAAACAAATGAAAATGTATGTCTTTAAACTACCAAGAGTTCCAAGACTACCAAGACTACCAAGAGTACCAAGAGTTGGATCTTACTCCTATTATTCCAATTGCTTTCAAAGGGTCGTGTCTCAGACCTTTAAGAGATATTAACAATAGAGCCACTATGTTAAATTTTGATTTTGTTCATTTTCAGCAGCTTATCAACTTTTTTTTGAGGATGCTAATGCTGGGATAATCTTTGATTAATACCTCATACTAGGGGACTTCTGCCATCACCATTCTTTTTCTTCTTAGGTGTAGAAGCCAGAATAGGCTTCTGTCACTATGGGGTGAAATAGATTGTTCTGTACTGTGAAACTTTGTTTGAACACAGCTTGATATTAAGTGTTTGCTTTTTAAGAAAGGTAAGGAAGACTGAAAGAATGACTTAAAATCAGATTTTGACTTAATTCAGATTATTCACTATTAATTTTTGACAAAGGCAGGTTAAAAAAAAAAGAAAGAAAGAAAAACCAAGATGGGAGGAAGAGGAAAGTAATAACTGAACTTTCTTTGATCTCTCAATTAACTCCTTGAATTTCTCTCTCAATGTTCTACCTTTCGGCAAGCCCACCAGATATTGGTAGCCTCACAAGTTAAGCCACTGTAGAACTTATATTCCACCTGCACCATCTGTTTTTGCAATTGTGTATTCAGACACTCATTGATACAGAAGCGAGAACTTTTAGATCCATTTCTGAGGCCTTTTTCACTCTCATAGAATAAAGTAGGTCTTAGCCTCATTTTAGAATGTTTGTGACTAGTTTTCTGAGCCTGTGAAAATCATGCTACAATCTTGAGCCCTGAGGCCACGAAGCTCAGTCCGTGAGCATTGTGTAAATGGTGATAAGTCTGCGAGTGTCCATTACACGGGTTATGAAAGAGCAGGCTTAAAGTATAAACATGAGTAACAAAGATGCTAATTGTACAGAAAATTAGCTAGCTCCGGTTGGCTGAATTTATCCTACAGCCAAGGATTTGGATTATTTGACAGCTCTGGTGCCAGGATAGTCCCACTGCTGTCCATGTGTTACCCTTGCACGAGATTCATACTTGGGCTGCTCAAAAGCCTTACGTTGGGTAGTCATACCTCTAGCATTTCCAACAACACATTTGATCTTCTTCAATATGCTGATCTCATGGAGGACTTTTTATGAACAACTATTTAGCTTTATTTGAAATACGAGAAATGGGACAGATTGTACAAGGAACAAGGCAAGATAGGTCATTTCTTGGGAAATTGATATTGGCCAGAATCTTTTTGTTACAGCCTGATCTGTATAGGTTTAAATTCACAGTGACAGGAACAAAGTTTGAACTAATTATCCACAGATTATTCACAGATGATTCACTTTTCTGAGAACAGGAAAAAAAAACAGGGAAGTTAACAGAAAGACTAAAACATTTCCCTTAGAGCAGTCCCATGGACATACTTCACTAGAGAGCTTACTTGGTTTTTCCGTGTGCTTATTCTTCTCATGTTAGATTTTTGAATAAGCACATGCATGTGTGCATGAAATGCCTTCAGAAAGGTATCCAAAAGAAAAGTTTACTTCTTTCAAATTTACCTGATTACAGCCAGTAAGAAGGATTACTCATTTCATACGCTATTTTTTAAATCTTAATGAGGATGAATCACAGCTTTCAAAGAAAAAGCATGTCAGACAGGCTATTCCTTTAAAAAAAAATCTAAAGAATTTGATTTAAAAAAGCAAGAAGGTCATCTATGGCTTGTCATTATAGTGGAAAGAAAAGTAGGCAGGGTAAAAATATTAATATGCCACTTGGCAATAGAGAGAAAAGAGAAAGGTGGGATTAAAATGACTATTGATGGGAACTATTGATGATTATTCATCTATCTCAACGAAGTAGTGTGGTGAAATTATTATATTTACCAATCAGAAATAAAGAGAGTCATCAAGGAAAAAAAAATGTTAAAAATATATCATTCTTTTAAGACAGAAAGAAAGAAAAAAAAACAAAATATATTTTTTCTCCGAAGTGCTGACCATTCAACTGAAGGAAAGTGTGAGCTTCATAGAATCATAGAATCATAGAATCATAGAATGCTTAGGGTTGGAAGGGACCTCTAGAGATCATCTAGTCCAACCCCCCTGCATACGCAGGGACACCTAGAGCACGTGGCACAGGACTGCATCCAAGCGGGTTGTGAAGATCTCCAGAGAAGGAGACTCCACAACCTCTCTGGGCAGCCTGTTCCAGTGCTCTGTCACCCTCACTGTTAAGAAATTTTTCCTTAAGTTCCTATGGAATTTTTGGTGTTTCAGTTTCCGGCCATTTCCTCTAGTCCTATCAGTGGCCACCACTGAAAAGAGACCAGCACCGTCCTCTGCACTCCCTCCCTTGAGGTATTTATATACACTGATTAGACCCCCTCTCAGCCTTCTCTTCTCCAGGCGGAACAGGCGAGGTACTTATAGACACTGATTAGATCCCCTCTCAGCCTTCTCTTCTCCAGGCTGAACAGGCCCAGCGCCCCCAGCCTCTCCTCATAGGGCAGATGTTCCAGGCCCCTGATCGTCCTTGTGGCCCTGCCCTGGACTCTCTCCAGAAGCTCCACATGTCTCTTGTACTGTGGAGCCCAGAACTGGACACAATACTCCAGATGACTCCAGATGCGGATATATACATCCATGCTATTTAAATCCTCAATAATTCTGTGGCAAGGAAGACCAAGCAGTATTCTAAAACTTAAAAAACTGCTTGGTGAAAAAGCATTGATGTATTTAGGTGAGAGTGGCATTCCCTAGAGATCTTTATTTAGGCTTTATGCACCCTATGGTGCACTTTGTTCACAAACATAGACATTAGGCAGGCAAAAACATAAAGTGAATTTTTGCATGCTTTTAAAGAAGTGTGGATTTGGTTTTGTTTTATAATAGACTTGAATTTGAAGTATTGAGCCAACAGTGCCTCCCTCTAAAAACAACCTTAGCAAGTATCCAAACAGACATTTTGAAGCCTACTGCAGGCACTCATTTTGAAAAAAAAATGAATCAGAGGCCAATGAAGGATTCCAATAAGTCTATAAAATAGACTTCAGGATGCTGAGCTAAAATAGGCTCTGCAATAAGTTCATATGCTGGATGTCCAACAACTTCGACTTTTGTAACTCCTGCAGCATGCATATCATATAACCACATTTATATCAATAACTTCTCAGCCATTCAAGAAAATCCAATCTGATCTGAATTTCATGGAGTTCCTTCAATTTACCTCTACTTTTTCTTTAGTTTGAAGTCAATCTGTATTAAAAATGGAATTCATATACTCAGAATTACCAGTTGGAGCTGGGTCTGATAAAAGAATAAGCAAATGGAATAACACTTGACCTAAACCGCATGTAGATTTATTGAAGTAACTATAGCAAACATAGACTTCTGAGGTAAACCAGGAA
>NW_010576413.1:1953-30397 GCF_000705375.1 Tinamus guttatus | reverse complement strand
TGCCTTCCTACACACAGGGATGCACTGCTGCTGGGCGTGGAGGAAGTGCTGCTTGAAAACTAACCAGCTCTCTTGGGCCCCCCTGCCTTCTAGAGCACTAGCCCATGGGATTCTACCGAGGAGGTCCCTGAAGAGGCTAAAGTTGGCCCTCCTGAAGTCCATCGTCGCAAGGCTACTTACAGCCCTGCCTCCTCCTCGTTGAATCCTGAACTCCACCAAGTTTGAGCTTACTTGTGGATGCCACAGTTATGGATGCTGGAGTCAAAAAATGCATTTTTCACAAAATGGGTGCAATGTGTTTTGTCAAGGAAAGAAGTTAAGAGACAGTCATAAAACATGCAGACAGAAAAGATTTTCTACATACATGACTGCCTTCATAATACAGAAGCAGGTGATCAGCAAATGTGCAAAATGTGCAGCTATGCTTTGACATTGCTTGCATAGGAACAGCTGTTTTCTAACTCTTGTTCAACAAAATATGTAGCTTTCCCTCATTTTTTTTTCTCTGTAAATCAGGCTGTAGTTATACAAATGTTTGTCTGAAAGCAACTGCAGCTTTTGTAGTTCAAGCTTCAACTTAATGACTTTATTCCCACTCTTCTATTATAACCAGTTTAATAGTACAACTGTTTGTGCTGATGCTTAATGAAGAAGGTTAAGAAAACACTCTAACTGCAAAGTAACTATTTTGGTTTATTTCTGACATCAGAATCAGTTCGTAGAGTTCCTCCAACAAAAAGCTCTGTTGACAGAGTATATGGAACATCCCTAAGGAGGAAAATAGCAGACGGCAACAATTTTCCATTAGCAAAGCATTATGATTTAAAGAGTATTGTCTGAGACCCTCGTGGGCTTGGGAAAATCAGCTTTGCAAAGATATGAGACTTTTGCTCCATCTGTGACACATTCCTTTGGAGACAGTGAAACAGTTGAGCTTTGAGTATGGTAGATCTTTTTCAACAGACAGGAACACATTTGCATGTATTTGTATTTGTGCACACATGTGTATGTGTAAAAGTTCATTTTATGCAAATATTCCACAAAATATGGAATAAATGCATATGTGTTTAGTATGGAATAAGTGAAAGGTGTCTCCATATTAAATTACACTGGGAATACGCATACTCTTATTGTCTACTCTTCTAGTTTATGCCAAACTCCACAGACACACTTTTCAGTCCTGAGACAGGCAAGTGTGACCCTCCTGCATAGTGCAGTGCATAAAAAACAGATTAGTTTTGGGCTGCTCCTTGCAAAAATCTCGGGTGCAACATGCCCAGAATCTCTACATTATGGAGTTGATGTAGCCTAGGGACCCCATCACTAACAAGACCAAACAAAAGAGAAAGGACACTGCTGACCCATGCCATAAACATCTAGATATGGTGGAGCAATTTCCCACAGAATGACCTCTTAAAGGGTGTAGTGTTACTAACCTGTGTGGTGGTTGAGTACTCTATACCTACTGATAAGCACGCTGTTATTGAGTAGAGCAATACAGCTTTGGTATAACTCTGGGCAGGCGTTGTTTTGAGCAGGTATAAAAGAGAGTAAGCCACGTACATTTGGTGTGGACTTGTACCAACGGTCAGCAGGCCTGTGGACCTGAGAGCCCGCTTGCCGGTGGGGACACCACAATGCCAACAGCATGGTGAAGAAAAAAATATGGAAAACGAAACCAGAAAGATGGCACATGTCTGCATGCCATATAGCTGTTTGCTTGAGAAACTGGGGAAAACTGGAAGGGAGGCCCTTGAGGATAAGGCAAGAGTGCATCCATAATTTAGTTGTAGACCTCTAATACTAATATACGTTTTTTCCATTCTGTTGCTAGCTTTACTATACTTTCAGCTCTGATGAAACTTCTTATCACTAGTGAATTCTCACACTTGATAATTGATGATCTCTTAAATTCAGTACAACTAATCCCAGAAACTGAAAGAACCTCAGACGCCCCGCTAGAGCTGTGTCACAGTGTCACCGAAATCAGGAATAAACCTCTTAACACAAACGTGAAGAAGGCGGCATTCTCTTTATCATTGCACCAGATGCACAGGGGATTGCTTCTCCTATCATGCATGCCATATGTTGCGTTAGCCAAAGCTTATATCACCCTGTTACACACATACGCAATACATTACCCAGAATGATCATACATAATCATTCTGTTTCCTGGAATTCATTACAATATGGGCCACCGCCAGGCATGCGCTCCCTTTGTCCCTTCCATGGCCTTTGGTGGTCTTTCGGGACCCCTGGTGGTCATCTTTCTGTGTCTTTTTGATGAACTCCTGCAGCTGACTTCCGTATCTGCCTTGTTTTGGTTCATGGTGCCAAAGTCAGTCTCATTGACAAGTTTCAGCCAGTTCCTTCAAGATCCTTTTCTTCCTTTCAACTGGTGTTTTATTGTTTTGTCAGTATTCCTTCAGGATGTACTAGTAACCGCAAAAACTATGTCCTTGAGTGCAGTCTTACCTGAGGCCTTTTGTAACAACAGCTCTAGAATAAGACACAGTGCAAATGTTGATACTTTCCTGCTGTGCTCAATTTAAGAGAAAATATATATGTAAGAACTGAGATAGTATCCACTACTCCACCCCCTAGACATCCATAATCATCCATTAGGAAGTGAACTGGGCCTTTGATGGCTCATTTCTCAAACACTGTTGAAAGCCAATAGCTAAATCATCATTTGAAGGAAAATTTTAGGTGGTGAATCTGTTGAACAGAGATATATAAGCAAAAGAAAATTCTACTTCAATTGGGATCAAAATTCTCTGTGAGTAATCTTCTGCTGAGGAATTCATTCTGCACACAATCCAAGCCTGTTTACCTTCACATTATGGTGCTAGATCCACCTGTTTCCACCCTCTCAATCTGCATGAAGAGGTTGGTGGGGTATTTTATAAAGTCTGGTGAAACTTGCAAGGCTGAGAGCATTTTTAAATTATCTTTGGTCAGATTTGTTTTCTTAATGTTGTAAAATACATTTGTGAATCTAGGGAATAATCTGAGGATGTTTTTTAGAAAACACACAAATAAATGCATAAATTATATTACATGCCATTGCCTCATCTCAGTAGCTTCTTCTGATATGTTATATGCATCTGACACATTGCATACCTTTCTTTAGATATACTTGTTAAGTGAGACATTTACATGTCAGACTATAACATCTCTAAGGAAGTTTATTATTTACCCCCATAGAACAGAATTTTGGTTCAAACATGCCACTGTATTGTCTGCATAAGTAATTGCCATTCTCCCAAAGCATAAGGAATTCATGACAGCAAGCCTTGCTCAACAGTTCAGCTATATGATTTGCAAGTTATTTTTACTCTGAAGCAGAAAAGAAAATTTTAACATTGAAAAAGAATGCAATTCATTTTTGTGTATTTAGTGTGACAGCAGTACAAAATAAAATTATACGGTCAAACATCTTAATTTCTTACCAGCTCTGCTGACCCATTAAAGTGCTGAGGGGCGGTTGATGGCATTTCTTTAGCTTATAAGTACTTCAGAGTGTATTAATCCTATTTTTATCAACATGTTTCATTTTTGCAATGAATTTTTTGATGGCTGTTCTGTGTTTAAAATACTGATGCTTTCCAGAACATTGTTCTACTTTAGGACATATATTTGATGCCTTTCAGATATTAGTTATCTAGGCAGAGAACAACCTCCATAAAGTCTCAGTTTTCAGGCCTTATGTCACTGAGTTATCTCACACATGGCCAAATGTAGCCGAATTCGGCTTGGGAATACTTATTTTTTACATGTATCTATGCATTAGTTCTTTCCTATTTTAACTATGTTCCTTTTCTTGAATGGATTAAAAAAATTGTGTAATTTGAACTTTATTTGAACTTTTGTTCTAGCTGTGTCATTGAACAAATGGAAATGCAATATACATATAAAAGGACAATGGCTGCAGGTGTCTAAGGTATATTTTCAAGAACAATGATTATATATATAAAAAAGGAACCAAATCTGGTTACTGAAATTATATTCAACCATCTAAATAACTACCCCGATCTTTAAAAAGTAAAGTGACCAACTTAATTCCTGAAATATCTCTGAAAAACAACCTGCCAATTTACAGCTTGCATATCAAATCAATGTATTTTTTTCAGGCTTTTGGGTTTCCAACTTTATAGCTACTATATTTGTCAGTTGAATGACATTAAACAACTGTGGATTCATGAGAAATGATACACCCCACATTACATTTTACTTGAGTTGTTCCCTCTCTACATCCCTTTACAACAATTACATCTTTTCTGCCATGTGTAATTCTAACTTTATGAGTGAAATTCTGGATATTCCCTGCAGGAGGAATTCACTTTTTTTTCCCCAACCTGAAGAAATGCCAATATGCCAATGAAAACAAGTTCTGCAGCCATCTGATAAATTTGCCCTTCGGAAAAAAATACTTTAAACCTTGGAGAACTTTTCATCTTCTTACATTCAAGTTGTTTTGTAGTGCCCTTAAGTGTTTCACCAGCGCTGTCTTGAAAACACTCCTCTTTCTCTCATTTTCTTTCTCTCTTTCCCGTGATCCACGTTTTTTCTTCCTACTCTCAAGCAGAGCAGTTTTAACTGGTCATCCAAAACGCTTTTGCTTACTGTTATCTTTTCTTTCTAGAAGTCACATAGGTATTTTGAAGATTCTCCAGCTTTCTAAACTTGTGGAGCCTAATGAATTCAAGAATGACATTTAAAATCAAAGCAAAATATTAAAGAAATTGTTCTGCTTGTCTAGCACAGTATCAAATAAGTGCTTAAATATAGCCTCTTACGTGAATTACTAAAAGTTATTAGTTCATTATTGGGCATTGGCTCCCAAGTTTAAGCAAATATTTCAGTTGTTAACATCAACAGAAAAATGAGACATAAAAATATGTCACATAAGAAAAAGAGTGTAGGAACTGGAAACATACATTTTACCAAAGTTTGTTAAATCTAGATTCAAAGCACATTTTGCAACAGAAGCATATTGAGGATCCATTTCTGTAATCAAGATTCCCACTCATACTTCTGAAACCATTTACTGATTCACCTCCTTCGATTATTTAATATAAGAACTGGACTGGATCTGGACTATAAGAGCAGAATACAGCAGAGGGCACCAGAGTTTAAATTTATGTTCAATTTTACACAGGCGTGTTCGAAAATGCGATGCTACCAAGTTGCTGCTTAATCGTAGGTCTGTCTAAACTCTGCAGGCAATTCAGTGTGATATGAGCTGGATGTCTGGCAGTTAACACCCAGAAGGGGGCAAAATTTAAGGCATTTTTTTCTTCCCCTCATTTAATTACTGTCTTGCTCTTGGCAGCTCCTAACATAAAATATGTTTGGCTTTTCCATCAAACTCAAATTCCATGGTTCTACTGTATAGGCCAAGTATATAAACACTATACACTGCATGTCCCAGTCCATATTTAAGCCCAGCCCAATATTTAAGAATTAGGAGCAGTATGGCAAGGAACACTACAAAACCAAGTACTCTCCTACTGCAATATGACCACAGATGCCATGACTCCGATAGGACATGCTGATTTAAAATTAATGATGAATCGACATCCGTTGAGAGTGATCAAAGACACTTACAAAACATTATACAACATATGCAGCAGAATGGCAGAGAGGCCTAGCGAACTATTTATCTTGGCTCCCTGATAAGGTGGCCTGTATGAGGTGCTAGGCCACCTCATACAAGGAGTATTCTTGTTTGTCTTTTGTTATGTTATGTTTTGATTCCATTATGTTGCACATGCCCTGTCCTTACACCGCAGGCCCTCCTGAAAATTGGGATATCCTATTACTAGCTTTCCATTGTGGGGTTGGATTAGACACAGGAAAGTACAGAAGAGTATTGAGGAGATGGGCGATGGAGGCTAGCCAGACCATCCCATGGGAAAAGGAGCCTCAACAGGGCATCTAGACCCACAGTCCCAAACGCATGTGGCAGGGCCTGTGCCAGGACAGCCCCACACCTGGGCTTTGAAACAAAATTGGCGAGGAACTCAATGTGCTTACCATGCATGTATATAGTACATAACCTTTAGTGTGCCTCCAGCCTTCCTTCCTCACAGTGGACTGACACTCAGAGGTGCCAGAACTCTCCCGCCTCTTCATTGCCTCCACCAGTAAACCACTGGGGAATCCCCTACCCAGGTGCAGAGGTACTAAATGCTCCATATTGATCACAGTGTGCCTTGTGGTTGTGCATCTGTCCCTGCCAGGAGGCCACGCGGCACCCCTACCTGGCTCTTACAGTAATGTAACCCCTCTCCTTTGCAGACAGCCTAGGCTTCCGCAACAGCCTGAATGCACCTAACGAGCATGTTCCAGCTCTGTGGTATTCTGCCAGATTTCTGTGATTCTGATCCTGTCATAGCAATATGATTGCATATGATCTTTCAATCTTTGCAGTGCAAAAGGATAAAGTTATAAAACTAGTCTGATTATTATTATTATGTAGAACTAAGCATCACGTGGAAGCATCATTTTCTATGGAAAAGAGACTTTTATGATTGTACATGCTGGGGAGCGTGTGTGTGTGTCAAAATGTAAATCATGTCATGTTTGCATGTCAAATGTAAGAGTGAGCCTTCATGCTTCTTCATATTCTTTAAATGGTCTATTTTGACAGAGAGGTAACTATCTCAGCAACACAGTCTTTTCAAGATCTGTTAAAACAAATTGCCAGACCAGCAGTGCATGCTTCTACTGATGCTAGTCAACAATAAGTTCTGCTGTATTAGATACAAGTGGGTTGTACTACAGAATGATGCTTGCAACTAGGCTTTTTTTAGTGCCAGTGCAGGCTTTGGGGAATCGCCTGTCACCATCTTTAGAATGCTTGAAGTATATTTTAAATTACTGGACAGTGTTTACTTGCAGTGCTTTCTCTGTATGGGTTTAATGAAAACAGACTTGAGGTTTTCATTTGAAGGTTATGACTGGTATCTGAATTGCAAGCAATAAAGCAAGATAGATGGACTTTTATAAAACAGGCAAATCTTTAGGCAATCTGAATGTACTTACACAGGCTTCATACATGCTTCCTTTGCTCAAGCTGGGATATTGTAGACCTGACATTTCTTCCTTGGCTCTGTCTACTAAAAATCTGCTATTTCTTTGTTTTACGAGTTTAATTTAACAGTAAGTGAATTGTGGAGAAAGGGTTATTTTTAAAAGGCACAAGGCAAAAAGCAGTTTGATGTGACTAGGATTTCCTGCCCCACGTACCATACTTAAGAGGAAGTCGTAATATCTGCATTGACTTTAGCATGCAGCTAGTTAATAGTAGCTAGGAAATTCTTGACTCTATGTCAATATCACTAAAAAAAATAGTTTAAAAAAAATCTGTTTTGTATTACCAGTTTGGTTACTGTCCTTGTACTTTATTATCATATGTAGCACTTCCAAACTTGCCCCAATCCTACACATCCTCCCTCCACCCATAGATTTTTGCTTCTATGAGTTCCATTCAGAGGTCAGCGTGGGCAGTCTGTATTACTGTTTTTAATGCATTTTTTTTTCATTAATCTTCCATGTTAACATGAGGGGAACCACTCATGTAAATGAAGAAAACCACACCAGCTGTGGTTCTATGACAACATAAACAAGTCAACAGTGCAGAATTTGTGTTTCTTCTCTTGTGCTGGCCTCAGTTCTCATCTGCCGCTGTGGCAAGGCAGGTCAGAGAGCTTAAGATGGCAGACTATGGTCCTGAGGCTGCACGATAAGATGAGCCAGTGAAAGGCAAAAGGTGGACATATGCCTGAGCCCAGGATCGAAAGTAGAACTGTGACATCCTCAATTTTGGTTCCTGCTACAGAAATGCAGTCCCAAGAGTGGCTCTGTTATGGTCCTTCAAGGACAATACCAGTTCTCTGCTGTTTATGATATCTCTTGCTGCTGACTTTTGCTTTTTCAACTCCTTAGCAAGAGTTTATTGCCTAGTTTCTGGACAGGAGTGGCAGCTGTGAAATAATCCCTTAAAAAAAAAAAAAAGACGCAGCACACTTGGTGCTAGGGGAAGCAGTCACCCCCAGGAGCGGATGGCAGAGAAAAATGTGTTAACAGCATCTTTACTGTTTCACGAAGGGGTTTGTAGCATGAAACTTCACACTTCAGCATTATCTTTCTTTCTACTTCAGTGAGATAGAAAGAGATCCTTTATATCCATAAGCCCTAGGGAGCCCCATCCCAAATAAACCTCCATGAGGGAAATACTCAGTTAAGATAGACACTCTCCCCTATCACCTTCCTTCTTGCCCCCTTCATGCAGGTAGGAGTTCCCCAGATTTATACCTGAGTGGTAAATGGCTTTAATGAGCAGAGCAGGCATGAGACTCCAAAGCGCAGGTGAATCACATTTTCAGTACTCTGGGAAGGAGGAGACGGAGATGAAACAAAGCTTCTCAGCAACAGTGCTATATCCTGGACCCTTCGCAGTTCTTGGAAGCAGAATTAACCTTGGCTTTTCTGGGGCTGTACTGCTAGGGAAAGTCATAAACCACTTCACTGGTCTGCAGAGCCTGCTGCTTAGCACTAAGTAGGTAGTGGTCCTGCTTAGTATGGGCCCAGAGCCAAGGCTGCTCCTCAGTATTTCTGCATTCATTTTTCCTTTCCCTTCCTCACTGGGTATATCTTCCCTTATAAACCAGCCGAGATACCCAAGCTGAATGCCAGATTGGGGGTCTGATCATGCTTTCAAATCTTTGTTCACAGATAAAAAGAGAAATCAGTTTTTAGTGGGAAGAAATCTTTCAATAACTGTTGAAAGAACACATCATTTTTTTATTTTCTGTGTGCACTACGGTACAATCAGATATGGAAACACCATTTTCCACAAGGCAATGTTATTGGTCTGAACAAGTGGTCACCTAAGTATGTCTTTTTTAGAAGGGGCCTTGAGAAAGTCCTTTTTTATCAGATTCCTTTTGTAACCTTAAAAGGTATTTCTTGCCTGTTAACTTGACTATTCATAGGACACAGTTCTAAATATATATATATATTTTTGAGATGAAGAGATGTACTAAATTAGACTACCATCAAAAGAAGTTTCTCATCAATAATAACCATAGCAATTTCATTCTTTAAGGACAACTCCAAAGCTACATTTGTAAGGCTGCTTCAGTGACAAATGAACTGGTACTGCCAAAATGAACCTGCCATTTTGTTAGAATTTCCATTCAGAATCACTCACTGTCCCATGCAGCATCAAGCACAAATTTCACACACAGGCTGAAAAATGATCTTTCAGTCTTGTGCAAAAAAAATCCACCTTGGAAGTTTACTTCTTGATACTACTTTTGACTGAAATTTTGCTGAATATTGATTTCCCAAATAGTTGTTGCATCATTGTGTCCTTTCAATATGTAAAACATGCCACATGTGGAGCAAATAAGCATGAAGGACAAGTTAACGTGGCAAGCATTTTAATCACAAAGAGTCATTTTAATCACAAAGAGTCATTTTAAAATTACCAGCATCCAGAACTTTTGGAGCTCAAAAGAAAACAAACAAACAAACCCACCACCACCACCACCACCGCCAGATAATGAAAATGAATGTACTTCCTCCTGATCATGTGATCTGTAGCAAACAGCCACAACAATGTCACCCCAAATGGTCTGTCCCTTAACCCTTATCCATAAGAATCACAGAATAGTTGAGGGTGGAAGGGACCTTGAGATCCTACAGTCCGTTCTGCCTGCTCAAGCAGGGTCATCTAGAACACCTTGCACAGGATCATATCCAGGCAGGACAAGAGGTTTCCTCCTAATCGCATCTCATGCTGCAGAAAGGGCATGTCAAAGGAAATGTAGTGCTATACCCAGAACAATTCTAGGACAAGTGTCTGTTTTAGCCAGGCTAGCCCTCATAGCCTCAGCCTCTGGAATGACCTGAAATGACCTGGCTAAAAACTATGGTTTGGGTTAGGTTAGGGATAAGAGAGGATGAAAGGCTAGAGGATCATGGAAACAGGGGCTAGAAAGGGCATGCCAAAGGAACTGTAGTGCTATATCCAGATTCCTTCTGGGATAACACTTACCTTTGAGCCAGTACTAGGCCTGTTGGCCTCCAGATTCATTTGAGACAATTCTGAGTCCTTACAGTTTGGATGAGGAGAAGGTCTATAGAGTCTCATGGGCAGTGGGGTTAAAAATGGCATGCCAAAGACAACATGGCCCTATACCATTATTGGCTTTAGGGCATTATGTGCCATTCAAACAGCACCAGGCCTGGTGGGCTCAGCCTATAGACCCACACGAGATTTGAGTGTGCAAAAAAGAATAAAGCTAGCAAAACTTATGGACACCTTTGCTTTGAAGTGGCTTTGCAACCTCCTTTAGGAGGCTAAAGTGGCTTTAAGGTCTTGTGCCACTCATCCTTCTAGAAGCAGCCAACAAACCTTGAGAAGGAAGACACTTTATGGATGCTCAATACACTTATCAGCTTTGATATTAGGCTCAAACTAAGTGTGCCTATATGTGTGTGTGTGTGTGTGTGTGTGTGTAAAATACTGAACAAATAAAATCCAAACTAGAAGGCACTATCAACATTCTAACATTCTATGCAGAATGACGCAGGGAAGTAATTGTCTGTGGAAGTTACTGGCCTAAAGCATAAGATGAAGCACCTGGGTATTTTTTTTCCCCAAAAGCAAGAGCAGAACAACTTAGTCATTACTTAAAGTAGACAGGGGTAGAAGCTCTTCAGATGGTGATCTTCCACATGCTGCATCTGCTCTAGTCTGCCATGCTGCTGCAAATAATAGCAGATGCCATTGCAGTCATTGTCCCCTGCTCCATAAGAGCTGGAGGAGATTTTAACAGGTCTGAATTTACATCATAGATCTCTACCTTCCTAACACCCTTAAGTAACGTTTAGACCACTGCTTAGGCTGTAAAATAAACCCATTATACAGTGATTTAGCACCGTGATTTAGTGCCCAAACAGTGATTTATTCACTTCCCCTCTCTTTTTGAGGAAGGAAATGCTTTAATTAAGAAAAAAAAATCACTGTCCTAATTGTTCCACTTGAGTTAAGCAGAATTTCCCCTGAGGAAACTATGCAGTTTCCCATAAAGATAGTGAGTGATCTGCAAAATATCTGTCTCAGGCTCATAAATCAGAGATGCACATTCTGCTTCAGCTCCCCATACATACAAGGGAACATTAAATAATACAATATTTGTTTTAATATAAATGAGTATTTGCAATAGCTTTATTTACACAAAATATGTAAATATTTTGTAAATAAGTAGACACAATATATGCACACTGTGTGCTGTAGACCCCAAGCAATGGTTACCATGTGGGAGATACTCAACATTTCTCCCCTAAAACATAGCCCTGGTGGCAGTGGTCCAGAACGACCACCCAGGAATTCCACAAGTCACAGCAGCCTCCTGGGTACCTTGACCCAGTGCTCACAAGTCCTTGTTCTCTTCAATGTGAAGGAGAAAAATAAAGCTCTCCCAGCCTCAGGTTTCTCCACATTATTAATACTCTCCCTATTTCTTCTTAGTGGCAGAGGAGCTAAGCAGCATCTCACACTCAGCAGCAGTTAGGGAACCTCCTAATCCTCTCACTGTTCAGACAGCATAGGGCTTTTTGTTCTACTTCTTCCACATTCAGGCACAGCAAGCTTGGTCGAGGTGGTACTTGTGACACAAACTCCACTTCACCACACCGAAAATTCCTCAGCTGCAGTGGAGCTAGAAGTAAAAGGAGAAAAGCTGTAACAGCTCTGCACAGGGTTCCTGGTCCCCTCTAGCGCTGTGAAAGTTACTGATGGCAGGAAAGGGAAGGCCTTGCAACAGCTGCCTGGCATCTGCTAAACCACAGAGGACAGGAAGATTAATGAATGCAATACGAAAGCAGATTAATGCATTTGGCCACAACGTTTCCGACTTGGAGAAAACAGACTTTTTTTTTTTTTTTTTAATAGCATGAATCACTGAACTGTGCTGTTCAGGTAGCTGATGCACTGGGCCATGTTATCTTTCCCACCAGCAGCACCATGGCCTTACAGACTGATCTCCAAAAATGATGATCTCCAAAAGATGCTATCTCAACAGCAAAGCATCTTCTGGTGAGCATAACAATTCAACCCCTGCAGTGTCTAGATCTGAACCAAAGCAGTAGGGTCAGCACAAGCAGCTTGAGGAGATTGTCTCCTTCACACAGAGACATCCTTTGCGCAGCTGTGGCAGCATGAGCTCTGGCACCAGCATCTGTGAATTCAAAACTCTTCAAGACTCTAAGTTCTGGGATCACAGTGAAGATTCCCACTCTGCTAAGACCTCTTAGAGCTACTCAGAATTCATAATACCACAGAAATCCTCCAAAGTTCTTGTTTCATAGAGAGTGAGGGCAACTCCTTCCCAAGCTGAGCAGTACACAAGCCACAATGCTTACCAGGCTGCAGGATCTTGGAGGGCTTCCTGTCTAGGCTGAAATCCAGGAGCATAGGGCGACAGATGAGAGGACTCCTGCACAGGCTCCTTAGGTAGCAGGCAATATGATCCTCAGTTTCCTCTAAACACTGAGGAAGGAGATGGATCACTGCCAGTGAATTTGTGGAGAGAAGCAGAATATAGGCAGGCAGAAAACCCAGCCCAACCAAGGCTCAGGGCCAGCATCCTGTAAGTCACTGCCACAACAAGCTACTCACCCCCGTCCCAGTAGCTTCCCCGTGCTGGATGGACACTCTGCCTCTGCTCTGCACACAGTTCTGCAGGGCCTCCCACTCAAGGAGGCCCAGACCCAGCACTGCTGCTACGTGCTGGTTCCTACACAGCACCAGCGCTTCACCCGTGCCATCCTCCACCAGCACCCTACAGACAGGACGAGCCAAGGAAAAAGGGGAAGGAGGTCAGAAGGACAAGACCCTGCTCTTTCATGAGAGAATGGATCTAAGCAGAGAGAGAAGGTTTGTTCACACCTGGGAAGATGTGAACTTCAACATCTACCTTTGCTATTCTGACCATGGCCCGTCTTTGGCCTGCCTTCCTTTCCCGCCCTTAAATGCTGTCATCTTCCCACCTCTTCCCACTTCCAAGCTCTCCAACGCTTACCGTGCACTGGCTTGTCTCACTCCTACGTGCGATGGGCAGGGTGGATTGTGCCGGGTGCACTTCCCCTGAAGGAAGAGTAAAGCTACAGCTGTGTATGGGAGGGTATGTGAGAGAGAAGGCAAAGGCCAATGCTTCTTTTAAGCCTCCTAAAGAAGGATGCAATGGATTAAGGATTTATTTCCAATGAGCATCTTAGGAAGTTTGTATGGGGAGAGAAATAGCAGCAAAACCCAATAACAGTGAATGTAGAGAAAGCAGATCACTAACACAGCAGGATTCTCTCCTGAAAACCCTCTCCTCCCCTCCGGCTCTGGCTGCAGCCTTGCCCAATACCAGCTGCATAATACTAATGGAAAGGGACCAAAATGGCAAACTATTATGCAAGTTCTTTTCACACACTAGAAAAAGAGGTGGTAGAATTGGGAAAGGAACTGTTTCTTCTGAGTGATAGCACAGGATGTGTCTGAGCAGAAAACCTGCACAGCTCCTCCCAGACTACCCCTGTGGCAGCTTGAGTACCTCTTTGAAGATGCTGTTGCAAAGCGAGCAAACCCATTGCAGGGACAGAGTCAGTACACAGGACAAGTGGCATAAAATCCGAGCCTGGGGCACATTTTGTAGGTAAAGTTGCAAGTTGGACAGAAACACTAAATTAGGCGATGAGGCTTCTTCTGCAAGACTAGAAGAGATAAGAATGTGACAAATTTGCAACAGTTGGGACAGTGAAAGGTGGGGACAGACCCTAGACTCACCTGGAAGGAAGAGGTAAGTGAGAAGTTGGCAAAGACATGATGCTTATACAGCTGGAGGCAATGTACGTGCAATAAACATTCTTGAATCTGCAATATGAGAAGGGTAAATGTCAAAAAAAGAAAAGCTTGTAGAAACCAAGCTATCTAGTCTTATTGGGATAGCTGGTGTGGTATTTTCCTGTAACAATCCTTAATGTTGTAGGAAAATCATTTATACTAAGGGCTGAAGAGACAGAAAGCTAAGGACAAGGGAGAGAAGAGTGGGCAGATTCTTGGGAGAGGCGAGATTAAGAGACAGCAAGGGAGGTCAGAGCTGGGGCCTGGGTCAAAAGAGGAGTACCTTGACACTTTGCATTCCAAGTTCTGGAAAAGGACCTTGGCCCCAGGCAGCAGACCCCAGAGATGCTGCAAGTAGGTGGCAGCAACGTAAACATCCAATACAAGAGGGGAGCCACGGGCAACAGAGATGCTGAGCTTCACGCTGTGATCACTGGCCAGCAGACTCCCTGAGGGGACACAAAACCACAACCCCCATGAGCTCACACACACAGCCAGCAGGCTAGTCCACCCTGACCTGGCTCTGCTAGAGGTATTTTCCCTCCCATGATAGAGGGGCCATCACTGCTCCAGTACACACAGAGAGAGCAAAGAGTTTCCCAGCCCTGTGGTGTGCGATGGGATACAGAATCCTGCCATACTTCCACCTACTCTCAGGTATACAAGCACACTTAGCCAAGTACATTGGCTTCCTAGAACACAAAGATGCAAGAACTGTTACCTGTGTTACCCGGCATGGGCTGTCACATCCTTACCTTTCTGCTGTAGGAGACTCGGAGACATAGATGGCTTCTCATTCTTGGGAGAGGCACACAGGGTCCTCTCTGCTATTTCACCAGGGAAAGAAACAAGGGAACCTGTGAATCTGAGAGCAGAAGAGAATCAAGGGGCTTTGTCTTGCCTGAAGACAGAGAGAAATATGGCCCAGACTGCAGATACGAAGGACAGGGGGAACACAGATGAACCCGACTTCCCCAGGGCTGGATGCCCATGCCTGGCCCTACAGCAAGCTATAGGCACATTTCTCCAATCACAGGCCAACAGAACCCACCTACTTCTCCGCAGGAAGCCCTGAAACAACAGGTGAGAGTAAAGGCTGAAACAAACCATGTGCCCATCACAACACTATAGCTTAGGGGTGCAACAACACGGCTTCCCCCAGAAATACAGCATGAAGCTGTGACAGTCTCATCGTGATACGGTCCACATCGCTGCCTGTAAGGGAATCTGCCCTTGAGTACGTGAAATATTGCACTCGGCGCAGCTTGTTGCATCCTGCCCTGCTCAGGGAGGTCGCTTCATCTTGCCTTTTGCATCTGCAGGCTCAGTGATGAAGAAAAGCAGGCCAATATCATAGCTTTCCTTTCTGCCTAATTCCTATTCATTTCCCATGATAAAATGAAGCAGCCAAACACAGGAGAACTCATTTTACTGTGAAGGACCAGTGTAGATTTTGGTGTGTAGGCATATCACCCCAGATTAAACATGCTTTGTTAAGAAAAGATTCTAAACCCAGTACTTGTTTGAGCAAGTTGTGTTAAAATAAATAAATAAACAGCCTCATTTTGATGGCTGCTCCTGCTTTCATCTTGACTGGACTTGGGTACTTAGTACATGCTATTAGTAGCTCAAATATTATCTTGTTATTACAGTCTTGCCATCCCCAATCTCTCTGTTTTCCGAAACTGGAGATCTTCATGTGTGCAGGTAGTCCCAAATGACCCCAGTCAAACAATATTCCCAGAATAGAAAATTCACCCCTGGTTTAATGTGGCACCTCCTCCACTCTCTAAAGCTGAGATGATCTAATGTACCTGTTCCTAAGTATCTCTGGAATGGAGGAAATTCTCTGCTCCACGCCTGCCAGCAGTGACCCCCGTGCCAGCTAGAAGCGAAGGAGATAAACTGCAGTCATTTTGAGTCTATAATTACGTCCCGCCAGCCTCAACGATAACAAGTTCAAAATGCTTAGAACTATTTTATACCAGACAACTGATGCTTCCTCCAAATTATTTTACACCAAACAACTGATGCCTCCCCAAATCAATTCCAAGGCAGGAAAACGTCAAGCCCACTGATGGCATCTGCTGGAGCTTACAGCAGAATGGTCTCCTCCTCACAGCATTCTCTTATCTAGTTTTTGAGCTAGTTCTGGAGAGATCTACAAGTCACCCATGAAAACTCAGAGCAACAGGACACTGCATACCTGGTGCTCAGTCAGACAGGAGATCCACGTCTCGTGCTGCAAGTGCCAGGTATCTGGCACAGGCAGGCATGTGGGGCAGCACGATCTATTCAGGAATCTGGTTGGCACAGGTGGAAACTGTGCTGGTGGCTGACACAGCTTGTCAAACACTTCCA
This sequence comes from Tinamus guttatus, assembly GCF_000705375.1. The sequence continues at coordinate 14,127 of NW_010576413.1, read as the reverse complement.
AGTCCTAGGAAAACAGGGAACGAGTAAGGCAAAGGAGAAAATCATTTAGGCAAAGGAGATGAAAGTTCTAGAGAAAAAGAAACCAGCTCAGAGAGGAGCTGGTTCCACTGTGGAACAATGGTTAAAATGGATAAATAGATTGAAAAAATCCTCACACACCGAACTCAGAGCTTTGAGGATTTTAACTAAGCACAGAACTGAAGCAGATCCTTGGCAAGGTGAGGGTGAACTCCAAGCCTCAGAAGAGCTTTGTCGCTTCTGCGACTCCTCATCTCCCAGATGCAAGAATTTTGCATCAGGCAAGACAGCCTTTCCCTTACCGAGCAGTGAGGGACAACGAGGCGATACAGCCCGTCCAAGTGCAGAAACGGAAACCATCGCAGTGACTTCCCCATGAAGAGCAGTAGTGCCTGAAAGAGAGAGAGAGAAGGTGAGAAAAGATCAACGGAGATGTTAGCAAAAGGGTAGGAAACAAACAAACGAAAAAGGCCCCAACAAAAACAGCAAACCCAGCAGAGGATGTCTTGTGCAAGAAGTGAGGTTAGCTCCATCAGGGGAAGGCAGACGCATTTACAGCAAATTGACAGAGGCAGACAGAACTCCCTTGGGGTGGCAGGAAGGAAGTTACCTGCATAAACATACATCTGTACCCAAGGCAAAAAACATCCTCCCATTGATTATAAATCTGGGTCCTTAATTATCAGACAGGCTCCTTCAGGAGCCAGCTCACACCCCTATCTATCCCTCCACACCCCCAGTCACCCCTGTGGCCTCACTTCTTGCTGTGCCATGTCCTCTTCCCCTCGACAGTTGGTCTCCTCCAGCTCCGGAAGAGTTGCAGTTTTCCTGGGAGGGCTCCAGAGTTGAGGTCTGCCCAACCACAGCACTGTGGCTTGGAAACTGCGCTGCAGCTCCTGCCCTTCTGCATTTTCTTCTCCACACAGTTGATAATTGCGTAACATAAGACCTTCCTTCTGGGTAACCAAGAACAGACGAGAGATGCAGCTGGTTTTCCCCGTGCTGCTCTGGTCACTCTGACAGCTCTCATTTCTCTCCATATCCGGCTTGGCAATCTCCAATTTCAACACTTTTGCCTCTGGAATTTCCATCTCCAATGCTGAACCACTATCATCCTTTTTCCTCAGAGAGGAGCTGGTTTTGCTACTGGGACCATCCTGGATTTGTACTTCAGGAGCTTGGAGAACTAGTGCATCCTCAAAGTAGAACTGCACATAGACACTGAAACGAGAAGTAGCAGCAGTAACACTCCCTGCTGCTGACACGTAGCCTTGAAAACCAAGCAGCTGTGACTGCCCAGCGGGTATTCAGAAAGAGGCATCTGCCAGCTGCTTTGAACAAAACAGAGAAGACAGACTTATTGCTGATACAGATCTCCTGTCCTGTGAGCAGCTAAGGAGTTGCTTTGGTACTGAAATACTGTGCTGGTAAGCACTTAACTATAGACCTAAATAACTGTGGAATTGTGGAGTGATTTTACGTAGGCAATGAATAAAGGCACTCACTTGTTTTTCTTCTCCCTCACGTGCTCTAGATTTTCCAGCTCTTTCCAGGAGGGGAAATCACTCCGAAGGAATCTCTCCACTACAAGCTGGTAGGCTTCCACTTGCAAGAGAGCACCTGCAAGCACAACAGAGAAAAGAGACGAGCTAATAAGAAGAAAGCATACAAAGAGTAAACTCGGTTTCCTCATTTTAAAGCCACAAGGCCAGGCAGTGGCAGTTCAGCATCTCTGTACCAGATCTCCTCTTCTTTGTTTTGGACCAGGAGAGCAAAACAACAAAACTCCAGCGTGCCAAGTTTAGCTTAGCTGAACATACCTATGAGAGCGGTATTGGCAAAGGGGCTCCCATCTTTATGGGATATCACACAGGGAAGTGTGCTGCTGTTGTCCTGCAGGTAGAGGGAGCTGCTCCTGGAGAAAATTCTCAGCACACCCAGTAAAATCTGCAACAGAAAGGAAGCTGCAAAGAGCATCAAACGACTCCCAGCTTTGAAGGCCGTAAATCAAAGAGTACATAACGGCAGCCCCAAATCAGCCCACGTTCAACACCCCACAGGTAAGAAAAGCAGTGTCAACCTCTAAGAGAAATGGGCATGTACCAGATAGGACATCAGAGAGCACACGGACCAGAAGGGATGCGGACAGCAGAGAGCTCTCAGGGCACAGACAATAAAGACAACAAGGCACTTACCACTTGAGGCTGAAAACTTTCTGCTGAGAACGTGCAGTAGGACCAGGCCAGTCTGCGATTCAACTCCTGGGTGCCCATGTGCTGCACCTCTGAGGAAGGTAGCAGCTGGGATGGACAAAAGTTGTCCCAGCTCTTCTGTTTTGCCATGCAACACAGTTCATACAGAGATGGGGCCTGGTATGGGGGGTCCAAAGTCTCATACTAAGTGTGGGAAGGAAGGGAACAAGAACAAACAAACTGATTTTCTTCCCCTCAAACAAACAGGAAACAGCTTGCAGCCAGCAGATCAGCTGTCCCACCTGCTGCAGCGGACACTGGTGTCTTTTTGCTAGCATTTCATTGTAAATGTCTCTCGTTTCTTCTCTGCCCGATACCATTCCTTGCAGTAAAGGGACAAGAAACTTCTCAGCAGCTCCACGGTCTTGGTGCACAGAGCTACGCAACAGCCGCCGGCGTCCGAAGAAACAGGAAAACCTGGGGAAAAAAAATAAAAAAAAAAAGTTAGAGGCATTAGCAGTCCTCACTTTTTAGTTCCCCCCTCCCCCGCTGCCATAATTCAGAGATTCTTTCAGTTTGTTACAAGCAGATACAGGATACAGGAACAGAACATGAAATTATTTAAAAAAAAAAAAAAAGTGATTTAAGGGTGATGTCAATTTATGTCAGGCAACCGGACAAGCAATAGAAAGATACACAGAAATGGAGAGACTGGAAAAACCCCAAAACACAAGTGTACAAAAGAACCCACTCAAAGATACTCTCTTTCTCTAATCTCCCTCTAAGTCACACAAACAGACCTCCCTGCATTTTGGCTTAACTTGATACGATTACTCCTGTTAGGCAAACTTGACTTTCCTGCATAGTAGGAAAATCAGAAGGCAGAATAAAATACACACAATTTGCTCTCATTCATATTTTCCTTATATTGGGTTCCTTTCCAAAGTCTACCTCACTCTTCTTGCATGCCTGGAAGTGGCAACATTGGCAGTCAAAAGCTTACTTATAGAAGGTGAAGTCAAATAATAAGGCACAGTAACTAATTCACTGGAATGATTTTGAAGCAACAGAAAGACCTGGCAATTGCACAGAAAGTGAAAAAGCACTCATTCCAGAGGCAGAACTGAAGCTGTTTTATTACAGAATGTAGTAAAAACTTCATGATGCCAAGAGAACACAAGAAGCTAGTGCATTCTTTAAAATGCTACTAACTGCCTGAGATTAAATGTTTACCTGTTTGCTTTACAGCTGTGAGACAGTGGTTACAGTGATCAACCAGAACACACAAATATTTTCACTAACAGAACCTAGACACAAACCCAGATCTAGAGCTGTAGTTCAAACAAACTATAGTGCAGCTGTCAGGGAGAGCGAGCTCTTCAGACACTCACACTACTGACAATATGGGGAACATCTCAAGGCAACATGCAGAGCCCTGCTCAGACCTGGCCCCTCACAAGAGTCAATACCTACAGGTCTCTGTTCTGGCTGTCATCTGCTTGTTTCCATTTCCAGCCATAGTGGCCACCTTGATTTGCCAGGCAAACCAGGTTGGAAGGTGCACATTCACATCCCTACAGGGCTAAGATATTTTAAGACAAAAGTTCTCAGGCAGAAATAGGTGTGCACATGTTCTGGGAAGCTGCAGCTTCCAGAGAACAGCAGGCTTACTGCATATGCTCTTGAAAAAACACACAGGATTTCCTGATAAGAGCAATTGCAAGGTACAAATGACTGGACTTCCAGAGAATGGGAAATCTAGATGCATGTTAAGCTTATGCTAGTAAGCCAGAAGCAATTACTGCTGCCATTGGTGGTACTGTTCAAGCATAATAACGTCGTGAACATCTGGTCCAGAGGTGCCCAGATAGGCGACAAAATAAGTTTCCTTGCAGCCTGACTTCACAAGGACTGTCCTCACCTCTCCACAAATGTCTCCAGGAGGCTCACCAACCAGAGGTAGAGTGCTATGCCAAGATTATAGCGGAAGAGCAGCTGTAAGTAGATATTTCCTGAAGACACAGTTGGCTGGTAAAACGTGCTGAGCCTTGAAAAACTTTTCAGCACAACAGTGCTGTTCAGGCAAGCACCAAGTACAATGGAGTGGAAGGACACCAGAGGTTTCTGTAGGAGGTGGACATCGACGAGCTAAGAAACATAGACATATAACTTAAGAGAGAGAAGATGGTTGCCCGTTCTCCAAAACTATCACCCCACACCAAATGCTTCAGTTCCCCACTGGATTAATGATAAGCCCAATGGGCCTTGAAAGATGACACTGGAAAGGTTCCTTAGGGAGGAATCCTGTAAGTATCATTTCAACTTCCTATGGGCCAAGCCCAATCAGATTCCCGATTTTGTGCTAGGCATTTGCTAACAAAGATTTAGCATTCCTGATAAATACGTTTCAAATACTCAGGAGCCATCCCCAGGGCCTGTATCTTATTCTCTGAAAGCTTGATTTCTTATCAGACTCAAACTTTACCTTCACACACGCTCCTGGTCGGAGTCCATGTGCAGAGTTCAACAACTGCTGGTAAGCAAGGCACAAGCAGACTTTGTTATCTAATTCAAAGAGACCAGCTTGGGCGTTGAGTATTTTGGTGACAGTCCCCTAAATAGAAAGCAAGCAGTTAAGCTACTAATAATCAGTTACCAAAGAGCAGAGTTAAGAAAGTGTACAGAGTCCTAGAATATAACAGACTCAATGGCCTCAGCGATAGGAAAGTCTATCTGTGAGGCAAAGGAGACCTTGCAGATCAGGAGATCTTGAAGTCCCAATAGCACGAGTGGATAAAGGCTAACGTTACAAATTCTTACCACGTATGAGATGATCTTGGACTCTTTGGTAGATCCTGGCCTTTCCTCTTCAAACCCCAGCTCTGAGGAGTCACTGAACTGGACAGAGGCCTCAGGAGAAGCAGACTGAGGGGCTTCTCCTTGCCAAGCACTGTCCAGGGGCTGCTCCTTCACCTGCTCGGCACAGTAGGGCAAGAGGCACGAAGAGACACCAGTGACAAACACCCTTTGCCCAGATTTCTTCAGACTGGACACACTCAGGCCTGTTATTATGTACCTGTGGTCCAGCTGAAGGACATGGTGCCATGCCAGCTGGTTGCGTTTCTGGAACAGAGAAACCAGAAACAACATGAGAATCTCCAGCATTCAAGAAGTTTTTCCCTCGGGCCCTGATAACCCACCCCAAAATCTTTTATGCCATGACAACTGCATCACGCTCTACCATAAGTGGGAAATCTGCAAGCTCTTCCGGGGTCCTGTGACTGCAGGAGGGAGGAGGTCTGTATTTCTGCATGGCATAGCACTAGACTTAGCACAAAGACTGTTGTAAGCCATATGGATTTTAAAAGGTAGTGTCAATGGTAAAGAAATCAATAAAGCAAAATGGAAGCCAAGGGCAAGCCTTAATGAATGAATTAACCAGAATCTACACAGACATAGCTGGTAAATTTGTGGGCAAAGTTCCAAAAACTTACCTGGACCAGCACAGGAACCCCAGCAGCTGAAACAAAGCACTTCAGAAAGAGAAAGAAAAAGGTCTTGTGGTGAATGCAAAGGAGGGGGCTGAGTTTGGCCAGCTCACCTGCCACACTCAGCTTTGATCTCTTCTTACACGGAATCCTAGAGGGAAATTGAGGAGGCAACAAAATCAGAGATTAAAGAACTCAAGAGTATGTCAGAAGCAAAGTATGCTAATATGAAACATGCATGTTCTAGAAATAAAGGATCCAACAAAGTAACAAAAGTACGATGTTTTCAAAACAGGACTTGGCTACAAAACCACTACCTTTATTTTTATATATTATAAAATTCTCTAGACACGTAAAAAATATTTTAGCATTTTAAGACAGAAAGATCAAGTTGAACAGATTAATGTGTTCCAAGACAGTGGCCAGATTCTGAAAAGCTTTAGCACAAATGAAAAGCTAATTATAGGTCAAAAGGAAGCACAGCAAGTCACAAGCAATTCTTCAGCAGAAAACAGAACTCGATATTGTAGATCCATGCAGTGTGACACCGTGGCAGCTATAAACAAAGAAACAAAGGTGGCCTGAAAGCAACAATGGTGTTGGCATATGGTTAAAGAACAGCAAAACTTAAAGCAGAAGCAGGGTAGAGGAAAAGTGGGGTGCGGAAAGGAGAGGGAAGGAAAACATTTTTTCATCATTTCTATTTGACACAACTCCCACTTAAATATAATCATTGCACTTATTCTAAACAAAAAGATATTCTTGTTTCTCAGACAAAAACAACTATGTAACATTAAGACTTTTCTAAAGAGATAACAAAACCTCAACACACACAAGTACCAGGAACATCATTAAAGATGTTATCAGCCAAGTCATTAAAGGATGATCTCAACCAACCAGATACATATCTTAATAACACATCTGCAAATCTATAATCCGCAAACGGCTGCAATCACTGCATTTAAAATGGATATTTTAAGTGGATACTTTCTATTGTACAATTCAATTTTCAATTACGTAAAACATTTATCAGAGAAAAGATTGTAAGGATTTAATTTCCACTAGTTTATTTTTATATGCAATATAGCAAGTAATGCTCAAGGAAGCAGGACACATCACACACACAAAAAGAGCACCAAAGGAGAGCAACAAGACCTAAACATGCCAACTTTGATTCTGTTTATCACACAGTTAGTTGTGGTGCTTCAAACCGTTAAAGCTGTTACAGAGGCCACTGTAAATGGGCATACACTCATGTGCAAAGCTACATGATTCTGAATAAACATACACTGGGGTTACACACAAGTGCAGCGTTTCCTCATACTTTTATACGAAGGCATTGTTTCCTGGAAATAACAGCAAACAGAGCACACTGATCTCCTAACCTACCATCACACTCTTCTGACATGCCAGGAAGCTACTGCCTAACCACGGTGAGGGGCTCTCTATCATGCCTTTCAAGTCTGCCCTGCTTTCAGCATAGGCTAAAGAGGTTAGCAACCTGTCACAGTGTGGCTAAAGGTTCAGTTGTATGTGCCAGCTGATCACAGGCCAAGATAAAAAAAGAAAAAACAGCTCATGTTTGTGATTAGAGTTTGCTCTGCTAATAGGATAGAAACCACAATATATTTAGATGGTTAAAGTAGTTCAGCCCCAAAAGTGGGGCAGAGAAAAGGTGCCAGGAAACATGCTCTATTACCTATTTTTTCCCAGGTGTCAAATGTGGCTAGGTGGAAAGGCACAGCCAAGGAACTTGTGCTTCAGTGATAAAAACCTTAATATAAGGTAAAGTATCATATACTGAATAAGAATACCACAGTTTTCAAAACAATAGCATTACTGTTCCGCATTTAGGATAACTCTTTAACAAACAAGTAAACAAGAAGACTTTGATATTGCTAACCTGTCTAAGTTACTCCCCTGAAATGTGCTTCAATGTACAACATGGATTTTGAGATACTGCAATACAGAGTAGAATCAAGGTCAAGTGCAGCTAGAAGCTTTGAAGCAGAGTCTAAATCATGCAGACTTGTCCACAGAAAAACAGTTCTACTTGAAGTCTATTTTTGCCTGACAGATCTACAAAACTCCCTTCTTAAGAATCTGTCATTAACCCTTGTTTCTAAGCACTGCCCAGTGAGTTTTACCATGGCTAGCATTTCCTCTCAAGTAAGCAGAGAGTCTCTAAGCTTTGTTTTTTTATAAGGTACAAAATTCTTCTCTAACTGCAGAATCAAGAGAGCTGAAGCAACTACTCAGTGAACAAGCTCTTTAACAACTATCTGTTTTCCACATCCTGAAAAAGCTTTCTCCCACTACACAGGGAAAGGTTTATATGCAACCTCTGGTCTATCATTTTAGAAAAGCATTTACAGGAGGCTTACTACAATGTAGGTACAGTTAGTGGACAGAAGTGACTGCACAGAGAGGTGCTGCAACCAAAACTCAGTACCACCAGGTCATGTCTATTTAGCAATCTGACTGTGCAGATGGTGCACATCCATCCCTTCAGTGGAACATATATGGCCACTAAGCAGCAAGAAGTTCTATTTTCACTATCGTAAACAAACATACAAACAAAAATCAGGGTCTAGATAATGACGCAAACATTTATTATGTAAAAAAAAAGAAAAAAAAAAGATTTCACTAAACTCTGCTATACAGACACACTGCTTTAACAGAGTAATTAAAATTAACGTGGACAAGCAGATGAGCTTTAGTTTAACAAGAACCTAACGGCAAACACTACAAGAAAATAATTACCCTGTTGAGAGAATTTTGTTGAGCAAAGCCAAATATTTATGCTTGAAGCAAGTTTCTCAAAAGCAGATAAACCCAATTAAAACAAAAGAAGCTAAAGCAGTCTGGTGACCTTTTAGTGTTATCAACTTACATTTAAGACCTCTTTGCTTGAGAAGATATTTGATCTAGCACAACCTGAAATTATGAACTTGATTATGATGTGCAATTCCACTGACTACACTTTGACATATTCTAAATATTATCTGCATTAAAGACAAGTTACTCTATCAAGGTGTTCACCTTAGTGATCCAATTAGAATTTGATCAGTGGTTTATACTAACTCCATATTAGAATCTAGGATTATTTCTCAATAATACTTTGGATTTGCTGTAGATTCAAAAAATTAAAATAGTGAACTTCAGTTCAAATGCTTTCATCTTTTCTAAATTACCAAAATATATTAGAAAAGATCCTATAAATTATTATGTTACAATACACAACAAAACTTCCAAAAAACTCCTGAAAAATGCAGCTGGTTACTGAAAAGTGGCTTTACTGTCTAACTTATCCCCACCACTCACCCCTTAACTTCCACCTGTGGCAGAAACATAATTTGGCTCTTCCTAAGCCAACTGTTCCTCATGATGCTGCCAAGAAAGCCTGCAGAATGATAGCAGGAGAACTGTGATGCAGTTACGCGAACTATGCACTTACCTGCAGGCAAGCAGGGGCTCAGCTGCTGCTGGGTAGATGACAGGAATGGTGCCTAGCACTTTCTTTGGGAGGACATTTACCGGTATTGGATCCCCTAGGATTTCCAAATACCCGCCTGCACGCTGGTCAGTTTGTGGAATGTAAGCCCAACTTGGGAAGAGCAACAGCGATTCCAGCCACTCAAGCTCAAAATGTAGGATCTAGAACAAAAAATAAAGGGTACCATAACCTGAGATGAGCTATAGTACATTTTCTCACTTCTACCTACAGCATTAATCTAGCATTACCTACAAAGTTAGTCTGCCATGCACATCCAGAGTTAATCTTTCACACATATTGTGAGCTCTTGTTCTACTGCTAGGATTCATCACTGCATGACAACACTGTTTTCTGCTCCCTCCTCTACTTTGAAAGAAATTCTGTGCTTCCAGATGCAAATCTGCAACAGATTTGGCGAGTTTCAGGGCTGGGATTTCTTGGGTTCCAGTCTTTCTCTCCCTCCCAGCAAGTTGAGACTTAATTCATCATGGGGCTTATTTACTTCCAGACTATTTTTCTCATCTTCTCACCTGTCTTCTTTGCTCTGCTTTCAGTTTGACACTCATTCCTATGTAATTGACACACTTGCACCTAATCTTCATCTTTTTGGTAAACACAATCTCATCACCCTTCCATCATCTTTCTGCGATCCATGGTCTCCTACTATGACTTTATGAAGGCTTTCAATCTAATACAACTGTCACCTCAAGTTGTTTATTTCCTGAAAATATCTCATGATTGTGTTACTCAATGCCCACAGTTATTTCTCATCTACTGGTTGAAATTCAGCAGAGGATATTGCTGTCCTCTCCAGGTCTCCCAGGCCACCTCACACTGTTGAGAATTCAGCAGAACTCGACATCAGGCTTCTCTACCTCTTTTTCCCCCAATCAAGCACATTTGATATTTGCAGTCCTAGCAAAGACTAATTTGACATGGTCTGTCCTCTCCCTTAAAGGTGAACTTGCTGTTTTCTCACCTGCATCACAAATGTGTTCTCTCCTTAACTACAGTCCCCAGAAGCAGAAATAAACACATAATCCATTGGACTGAAAATGTACCTCACAGGGGATTATCCCAGTATCGTCTTTCACATACAGGCAACCATCTACCAACTTCTCTTTGTCCTCTTGCCTTCCATCTGTTAAGTAGCCAACCAAGATCAGATAAGCCCGTGGCAAAGAGCTCTGCATGGGTAAAGCACCTGGTCCTTGATGAGCCCATTCCTTAAATTCTCTTGTGCTCCAGGTCAGGTGGCTGCAACATGGTGTGCTCTGTTGACGATGTAAGTCAGAGACAGATACGAAACTGTAAGAAAAAAAAAAAAACATAGAATGATGCAGGAGAAACCCAGAGTTTGAAGATTACAGTGATCACTGCAGTGGCCCAGAGCCTGGCTAAGCCAGAGGCACCTTAGCCATTGGCATGATGACACCACACAGCAAGAAGTGATCCACTTGCTCGCATTTGTTAAGGATCTCTCACAGCTCTGTCTGCGTATCTGTTCTGCTTGAGCACTATCTCTGAAAACAGACACTCCTCTGTACTAAAGTCTCCTGGTTAGGCACACAGAATACTTGAGGAAAACAAAGTAACTGAGGTTTGACAAAGAAAGCATGTTTTCATATATGTGTGAGGGTAGATGGGAGTGAGAACCGTTTATCAGTTCAGGCATTTTTAACTTGAATGTGAGAGAACATGAGAAAATGCCAGCTCAGGGCAGTCTACCTGTCAGCAAGGACGCTGGTAATTGCTGGTAAACAGACTCTTCATTATTAGGTGCCATGCAGTGCTATCAAGCTAGCAATCTTAGGCTGTGTCTTCACTCCCAGGATCACAGCCATGCCAATCTTCTGAAAATTTAAGCCTGCTTTCTTGTTCTTTTTTTTTTTTTGGGGGGGGGGGGAGGGGGGAGGAGTGAGGTTTAACATTAAATATCAATTACAGATGAAGCTGTTTCCAGTTTAAGCATAGTAGATGCTTACACTGACCAAGGAGACCAACTGTTTCCAGTTTAAGCATAGCAGATGTCTTCTCCCCAGTTCAGTCAGTTTAAGCATCTTCTTTGATACTTAAACTGACTGAACTGGAGAGAAGACAGTATCCTCCCTGGATTCTAAGCCTTTTCCATGTTTGTATGACTGTGGTAACACGCAGGCCCACTGTTTACATCTTAGCTGTCTATGCTAGAGAATTAACAAAATTCCATTCTAACCATCAACACTGACAGAGCTAACACAAACTAGTCTCCAGCTAGTAATTTCAGTACTTGTTTCCAGTGAGGTTAGCTGACAATTTTAGATTGTGAAATACTGATAATACTCACTTGCTCAACAGTGGGAAATAATCAAACTTAAGTAAGATGAATTTGAGGAGTTTCACTTCACTAGACAGTTATCAAAGGTTCAAAGCCAGAATCCTGCCTAGATAAATGACAGGCCTGACTCAAGTACACTTACAAATACTATTTGTGTAACTAACTAATCAGAAAAGACAAACATATGCGGATACTCATGTTGCATATTGAGTAAGAACTCAAACAGGAAAGGGATCAGCTGAAAAGGACAGAGGCAAACTGCTCTATCCAAAGGGATATTAGACACAGGGTACCATTGGGAATAACGCTAGTATCTACACGCAAGACACAGGACTGCTCTCATTCCCATCACACATGCTGGCTGCTTCTTGGGACACACAAAAAGTGCAGCAGTGCACTGAATCCTGGCTATCGCATGCAGAGAACGACTGGTTGCTTGCCTGGTGTTACGGAGGTTGATGGCAGGAAGACCATCCTGGCAAGCACACAGCATGCCCGCCTCATACAAGGGAAGTATCGACTTCCTTTAACGCTTCTCTGTGAACTGCCCTGAACATACATATAAATAAATAAATAAACAAACAAACCACGCTGTTTTAGCATTATAAGCTGCAGCCTGCACAAAACCGAAATACAGCTACGAAACGAGCGCGCGGGGCCGTG
>NW_010576411.1:0-10512 GCF_000705375.1 Tinamus guttatus | reverse complement strand
GGCATCTGTAACTGTCAGAGTCCTACGGCAACTACGGAAGCTGAGTAAACACTTCTACCTTCAAACAACTTGCCTGAATCTCAGTTATTCCCATTTCAAATAGTAAAATTTAGACTGAATTCAAACAGTTTCTTCTCATTGATTTTACTGATGTTTTCATTTAGTTCTGGATCAGCAAGCCTATATCATTTCCATGCTTACACTCATCTTGAAATAAATGCAAATTTGAGTCTTATTTGCTCAACTCTTGTAGTAACAAACTTATATTTTTTCTTCAAGACATTCTTAGATTTTCAAAGATCAATACAATATCAAATCAAGCTGTTTACCCTCCTCCTTAGAGGAAATTAATATACTACCTGAAACTGGATCCCCTAGATAAACATACTCCAACCGGCAATAGCCTAGCAGAATTATCCATGATTCACATTTATAAGCATAAATTTGTAAATGTGGGCCCCAAAAAAAATGAGCCCCAAACTTGAGAAATCGTGTTATAAAAACCTTCAGATTATAAAAACCTTCAAGGAATTCAGATTATAAAAACCTTCAGATTATAAAAACCTTCAAGGAATATGCAAATCCATTTTTTCTACTTTTTCTAGTCAAAACCAACCAAGCATATCAGCTATATACAGAGAGCGAAAGTTAATGTCTTAGCACTACTGTAGGTCAACAGTATTTGCAGAGACCATAAAAACATTCCTATGTTTAAGACACCACTCCAAGCTCTTGTGATCGCTTCAATTACATCAGCTACCTTATCCAGGATTAAACTAAAATTAGATCACAGACTACATTTTTATGGAGAAATTCGGACATGAGATAGTTGTAACAAAGCAACAAGCACACAGGTCTGCAGAGAAATGAGATATTAATATCAGATAAACATAAGTTTTTTTCGTATATAAATGAATTAAAACTATTTTTTCCTGCAATATTCTTTACTCATGTCTGTTACACACCTCTAAAACATGGTCAAATACTACTTTGAATTAGCCAATTTTAGCTAAGTAGTTAGTTTTCTGTTGACAGCCTTTGAGAAACAGAATCTCTTTTTGTAAGCTTCTCCATTATTGTTTAACCTACCTATTTGTGTTGTAAAAATTCATCACAGCTTCAAAATAAACATTACTAATAATCTAAGACTATCACATATAGCATAAGATAGTACCTTGAAAAGATATCCAAAATACTTACGGCTATATCATTGATACACACATAAAAAAGCGGGGGGGGGAAATAAATAAAGGGAAATACTTAATCTGGGTAGAGTGCTTTTCATTAAAGATGCAGAGATAATCATTTTTCAGCTATAATAGGGAGAACAGTATATGTGCATGTACTTGAACACTGCAAAGCAAGTGCAAACAGTATGCAATGCTCTAGAAGTGGTTGTAGAGAAGAGACATTAACAGCATTAATCTTTGTTACAGCTTTAAAATATTTCCTCACTAATGTACTTGGCACAACGTATCTGGCTTTTTTTGTGTTATCAGAATCCTCTCCACTAGCATTTCAAAGTTTACCTGTCATCTGTAATCTGAAGAGATGAGTAACCATTAAGGCAGCATCTCATAAATTTGCAATAATCTACACCTTCAGTTTTTGCATCCAAAATAACCACATTTCCTGGAACAAATCCTTTAAAAACTTATTAGTGCTCTCCTACATGATGATCCCTTGGTAATAATCCCATTGGGAAACTGAGCCATTCTAACCGCACCCTAAAGAGCTTTGAAGCAAACACAAGACTGCTAAGGGCTGGCCTAAGAAGAATTAATAAGTAATGCAAAACAGATAAATTGCTATTTACCTGGTTGAATACTGTTCTGAATAATGTTCAAATAACTGTCAGATAAAGACTGGAATCAAATGTTTGATTCCAATCCATTGAGGTTCTCCTGAAGTTAACTGGCTAGAGTAATTTCAATTATACACAGTTTTAACAGTGTCTTTGGTCACAAATAAATGCAGTGTTATGTTAAATAAATCATGACAAAATTCTCTCTACAATGCATGAATAAATAATGCATATAACTGAATGAATAAATTAATGCATATAACTGGATAATTTTTAGTCAGCATGAATTTTACAGTTTGGCTAATATGTATTCAATTTAATAGAAAAGTAAAATTAGGTAAAAGCTGATGTTTGATGAGATACCAGATGAAGCTGGCTATCAGTTGAGTTTTCATCATGTTTAAACATCCTAGTTTATCAATAACTACACTAGGGATGCACCTGGCTCTGGAACAGGTTGCCCAGAGAGGTTGTGGAGTCTTCCTCTCTGGACACAGTCCTGTGCCACGTGCTCCAGGTGACCCTGCGTGTGCAGGGGGGTTGGACTAGATGTTCTCTAGAGGTCCCTTCCAGCCTTAAGCATTCTATGATTCTATGATTACACTGATTCTGTTACTGCTAATATATGGGCCTTTTTCCTTCCCATTCCTTAGGGTTATGTATGTGAACAAATGGAGAATGCACATGTGTAAATAAGGCAGAAATAAATCAAATAAAAAGATTCGTAATCACGACTGTTGCAGGAAACACTAATGTGCTTTCAACCTCAAAAGCACTCATGAAATAAGACAAACGCCTCATCTTTGACATGTTCTTTTTCTCCCTTAATTGATTTCCTTGGATTATTTCCATATGCTCAGCAGGCAGTTGTCACTGACACACCCACAAACCCTTTACCAAACAGTTAAGTCCTAAGAGGAGGCATGTCACAGGTGATTAAAATCAACCATATACTGTTGGCTTTAATCTGGTCTCCTTGAGAGGCACCCAGTTCTGACATCTAGCTTGTAAACCGTGATTTCTGTTCTATACATTTAAATTATATTTTAAATGTAAAGGCAATTATAATTTGAACTCCTAGTCCTTGGTTATTAATCTTTCTAGTTTCAAGATCACATATGGTTGGAGCTCACATCCTCCATTTGCAAGAGTGGCTTATGCCCTCCAATGGCAAATCAAACACTTTCCATACTAAAGATGCAGGGTACCACTTGCATGTTTTCCCCTTACTTTATCTTAGGCACTCTCAAAGCTCACAGTTCTGAAGAATATGTGTAAATGGCTACACAAGATTAAATTAGCAATATATATACTATATATGTGTGTGTGTGTGTGTATGTGTATATATATATACACACACGCACACACACACATACCCTGTAGACCTGTAATTTCATGTATGTTACTCAGGGACTGGTAACACCTGCTGTGTTATTAGCTTTTATTGCATGTCCCTCTGTGGTTGTCACTGGACAGCTGTGGGGGAGATTCAGCCAATTATAGATCCATTACAGGTTTGGGATCCTCCTGCTATTAGAGATGCCTGGGCTGAGTGCCTAGCACTTGATTTTTCCACAGTGATAGAAAACCTTCCTAACCTAACGCCCTTAGTTTACTCTTGCCTAGAAAAAAAAAACAGATTACAAATCAAATTAGAGATCCTAAGGTTAATTCCACAGCTATTTTTTGATGTAAACCTGAATACATGGTTAGAATATGCTACTATTGTTTACTATTTACTCTAGCATTACCTTGGAGGTAAGTTTGATTAGGTAAACAAAACTCTTGATTTGTTAGAAGATGACTCAATTTGACTGAAACTAAACAAAACATTTATAGGCACCTTTAGCCTCACCTTCTAAGTCTAAAAAAGAGACTAAAAAAGTAAAAAGGATACTAGTATAAAATATCACATAATCATAAAGGAATCACTGCCAACCAGCGCCAACAGCTACAACAGAACAACTAAGATGATTGCTCTTTGCAATTTGTCCTCTTAATGGCAAACTCCTCTGCATTTGAGGAAAGGGGATAATGTACAGAATTAAAGAAGTGGTGACAGTTTGCTCCTACTTTGCCTATGTATAATAATTGTAATGTTCCAAGACATTGAGTAATTTTGCCAGTGAGATTTCCTATTCAAGTTCTTCTCAAAGCCTCGTTACACACATGATGACCTAAAAATAATAACAAGCAAAATCTTCTATGAGACATAACATACATTAGAAAATCTTTCCCAAATTACCTTTTCTGTGCAAAATGTTCTTTTCTTTTTTTGTAGCCAATGGTAGACAGCCCAATGGTATCTATATGCAAGCATACTGAAATCAAGAAAATCTTTGCTTTAGGCTTCTGATTATAGTACAAAGAAAGTACTTCCAAGTCTGTACAGGTGAACTGTAATGATTTATGAAAACATCTAGTTTTTTTGGAGAATATTTTTGTAAATTACACTCTTTTCCTTATTTTGTTCATTTTGATAGTGACCAAACAATCCCTAGGAAACACCTGGAACAATAATCATATTGCAGAAGTTATCATTTATAAATCTAATAAATTATAGAACTATACATTCAGATTTGATAAAGAATTTGTCTCTGCCAAAACAAAGAGGAAAAATATTGCAAATGGAAAAATTCTTAGCTTCCAAGTGAAACGGACTTTATTTTTTTCCTCATAAACTATACTTAAAGGCATATGCCATTTATATTCAACTACTTTGCGGTTTTATAATTTTTATCAGCAGCAAAAATGTTCTGGGATAATTCTCAGTGCATGTGATATCACTACAAATATATGAAAAAATCAGTTCTGCCAGCTTTTTGAAGGCTGGACACACAAGCATTAACGTTTTCAGATTTTTTTGTTCATTTATATGGCTATGTTCTGGAAGGGTTTTTTGTTTTTTTCTAAGTAGTTAGGAGCATATTCTATGTCCACTTTACTCCCTATGGCTTCTGCGTGGTAGAATATTCATTCCTATATCAGTTTTATTAAGCCTTCACATAGTTTAGATAAGAGAGTCTTCAAAAGTAGGTTATTCTCATTAGAACCAACTAGTGAATCAGTAGACACTGTTTATGAATAACTTGTCTCAAAAAAGGGTACCCATAAAATACTGACAAACAACTAGTAAATTATTTATTCATAAATTACTCATAAATTGCTTATCCATAATAGTGTTTGCAAGAATTAACTTATTAACAAATCTGGGACACATTGTACCTTACATACTGGAAATCAGGCTATGGCACCCAAACCCAGCTCTACTGTGTGATCATAAAAGCCTTTTCATTTGTAAGAATAAACCTAGGATCAAATAACATGTAACGCATAGAGCAGCAGTCTTACCTCATTAACTTCCAGAAATGTGTTCATGCATCTGTGGCCAGACACATAACCAATCTTATTCACTGAATTGCACCCAGACTGAACCTGCCATGAGATCTAGATAACAATTCAACCTATAATTAAATAGCATTGTAAGGTCTGCTGTAAAACACAATAGTTATTGGAACAGTTTAGCAGATTTTTGCTGAAGCTTGTAATACCTACATATAAAAGCAGTTCTGAGGTCTAACATGGTACTTTCCTTCTACAGAGCTCACTTTTTTAAAACAAAAACAAATAAAAAAGCACAACACTCTACAAAGTTCCTTCCAAAAGCAAACATATCATTATTCCTACCTTGCTATAGAAAGGTGGTCCCCTGGTACACTTTCTTACAAGGCCTCAGGGCACCTCGTGGCCCAGAGACCCATGTGGGCAGAGGTCCCTGGAGTCAGCAGGACCTGTCCCACTGCCCCAAAGGTGCAGGCAATGGGGGTTGGCAGTTGAGCAGGAACAGAGCTGCTGCAGGCACTGGTGCAACTAGACAGAGCAGGGTGTGAGGCTCTTAATGTGCCATTTGGGACCTATTTGTGTCCCTTGGCTGACCACGCAAAGCCTTGTCTTTTTCCCTCATTCCATATTAGATTGGATAAAAACCAAATCAATACAAAGCACAGAGGTAGTATGGAAACTAGTAACTGACTGCTTCCCATATCTGACTTGGATATTGTTGTTTTCTTGCTTTATCTACCAAAAAGTTTCTCTCAGTAACTTTTTCTGAATATTTGCTTTGTAACCTTCTGCTAAATGGTTCAGCTGTCTGTGATCCAAGCCCTAATTCAGTACAGTGTCTCTGTGCAACTTTGGCTCAGTTTTACTGAGAAAGTTCTTGTTTCAGCATCAGAAAGCATGCAAGCTAAAATCACACAGGATAAGAAAACAAAAGCAGATGGAAGTATGACTTGAAACAGCAACAGTTAACAGCTCTAGGATTTAAGAGGAAAAGTATTGATATAAAAAGATATAAAAAATCACCAGCCCTGGGGACCTGAAAGACAGCAACTCAGCACCATCAAGGATCAGCCCCTTTCAAGGAGCAGCAGATGCTGACAACCAGCCAACACTTGCCTGGCCGGCAAAGGCTTAATCCATCAGCCCCTTTCAAGGAGCAGCAGATGCCGACAACCAGCCAAGCCTGGCCGGCAAAGGCCTAATCTGGTCTCTAGGGGGTGGTGAACACATTAAAACTTGGCCTAAGAGATTGCTAGTCTGTGCTGTTCACCATGTATATTATCCAGAAAGTAATCTTTTTAGACTCTTCAGTAGTGCATATCCTGTTACAGAGTCTCCACAAATGATAAAAGTTGCATTAAGGAAACAGAGAGGAGGGCTCACAGCTTCCAAAAGAGATGCCATGTCTATGGCATAGCTACAAAATGTTTTATTGACCTACAAATGTTTAGACTTGAAAAATCAACTATCCCAAAAGAGGTTTTGAACAACCAGCTGCTTGCTGAACATACAGGAAAAGCAAGCAGGAAGCATTTAGAAAGGATGAACTAAATGTACTTACTATGGCCTTAGGCAGTCATCTAACAATTCAAAATTAAAGTGATTAGCAAAGTAAAGATTCATTTTCAAAACAGTCCTCTTTTTTTAGGATTTAACTCTCCCTCCCTTTTCTTTCCACTCATGGAATGTTAATTGAAAACAACACTTGTGCATCAACCGCTTTGTTCTCAATGTTATGCATTTTCAATGAAAATTTTTTGCTGCCTAATTCTGTATATTTGCATTTGGTACAGGTCTTCCATTAAAATAAGGTAGACTAAGGAATGCATGGTAACTACAGGAAACTGAAGTCTTCAGAAACCATATATTCACTTCAAGCACTATGGAAGGATCCAGAGACTGATTTTCCATTACTGGCAGCAATGCTTTCTATGTTAGCACCTAATAAAGTTCATACAAATCATCAAGGATCAACAGAAACAATTTCAGTAAAAATCTGCTTAAGAAAATGAAAATACTCTGGAAAGATAAAATACTCAGAATATCCTAGCAAATTTATGTGTTCTTCTGGAACAGTGAAGTTGCAGTGAGTGTGACTTGTCAGAAAACTACTGATGTAGCAGGATATAAAACTCTATCCTTATAATCTGACTGCAGACTTTATCTTGGACCATCACTGTCATATTTTCCTTATTGTTAATGGATATTTCAAATTTACCCATTGTATTATCAGGTATACTGTTAAAACTGCTTTTTTGTAAAGACAGATACTATTAAAATTCCAAAGTAGTATAGTTAAACTGCAGTTCATACACAATGGATGAATTTAATAGCTTGGATAAGGAATTGACAGAATGACAATAACCTCATTTCATGTAATGTATCGACTTCTCATACATACATTTTTTTTACTGTAGCAGAAATTAAGCTTTTTAATCCTTTTTCTCTTATTGATATTCATATAACACAAGAAATGTCTATGAATTGTATATAAGATTATTTAAGTTTTGCAGCAATATTCTGAACAATACAAATGCTCTTTTGTGAAACTGCTAAATGAAAGGGAACATTAATTAGATCTCAACACACCCATGTGAAAATAGCATATGTTATGTGTCTTTGAAGACCATGTAAATGCATAAAAAGCTAAGTCATTAAATGAATGTTACACAGGAGTTAAATGACACAGGTGGTAGGAATTCAGGCTTCTAGCCTCTGACAGATTAGGATCTTTGAAAAAATGTGAAGAAACCCAATTCTTACATATGGGAGAAGAGAGTGACAAAGCAAGCAAGGAATTCTGAGAGAATATAAATAATAATACAGGGAATTACTATTATATACATTTATATGTAAATATATCTTTTTTTTAATGTAGAGAATATTCTGTACCTATCTACCAGAACATAATGTTTGCGAATGAACAAAAGCAGAATACTTTCTCACATGATGGAGGAGTGAAGAACACAGGAAGACTCTTCAAAAATATTTTTACGAGGTATCTCATGAAGTTCCCTATTATTTTAGCTCCTCCAGTTACTGCTGCTAATAATACTGACATGTCTACACTAGTTTGTGCCAATCCAAGCAAACTGTAGTAAGCATGCTGTAAATTACAGTCTCAAGATGTTGACAGACTTGTTCACAAGCCAACAAAACATTACTTTCTTTTGCAGCTTCAAAGCCCCAAAGGAGGACATAGAGTTCTGTGAAAATCAGTGGGATGCTGGAAAGCTAAGGCATAAGTTAAGCTGTTAGTTACAAAAATGCTGGCCATCATTCCAGAGGGGATATCTCACTTCAACATCTATAACTAACTTCAACAAAACATCTGGCAAAAAGGTTGTTATTTTTACAAAGGCTGCAAAAAATAGTCTGAGAAAATTTTTGCTAGGACCTCAGCCTGGCACCCAGCTGTATGTCATTTTTGTTGTGTGAAACAATAATATTTGGTTCATATATACTGTATTGTTTATCTTATTTCTGTATTTTGTGCACCAATTTAACTGTCAAAATTAATGGCTGCTTTTGAAATTCTTGTATTTCGGGCAGCATTTACAACATTCTCTTATAATTATACTCTTAAATTATCTAAGTTCTAATGTTAAAACAAAATACAATAAAAAATCTCTCAAGTTGCTATTAAAACTCTTGACTAGGAAATACTGAATGTACACATGTGTAGTTGTGTCTCATATGAAAAAAAAAGAGACAGGGTATTTTATCACTTTTAGATGTTACTACAGAAAATGGCTGACTCTTAAATTAGACTCACAATACTCCTGAGGGCACTTGGATGTTTAAATTATCAAGAAAGACCTTCATGGGCTCTGTTAAATCCTCCAGTTCAAACAGAAGAACAATCAGATTTGTGCTCTGCAGCCTAATCTCTTCTGGAGAGCTACTGCAGGTTAAATCCTTTTAAAGCCATCAATACCTGAAGAAAGAAAAATGCTATTATCCTTAAAATAAATCAGCTTACTTTTACAAGCTAATTTAAAATTATATATCACTGCTCCTTCTCATTATTATTACTACTGTCACTAATATTGTTTAAGATGATGAGATAACTGGAAAAAAAAATCCAGAGAAAAGAGATGACAAACTATGTCAACATGACATAATCCCTTGAGTTAACATTTCTTTGCCCATGGAAATCATAAGAGGGTAATTTTGTCATGAAGCAGGATAGCTCTTTTCTAGATACTTGTCTGAGGGTAGTTACTTCTGGAATTCTCTCTTCTTTTGGAAAAAAATCCATAAGTAAATTCAGGATCTAACTCCACATTTAAGCTTAAACTTCATTTCTTTTGTTCTAGGCAGGCTTTCAAATTACTAACCTCTTATATAACTACACTGTGAGAAAAAAAATCTGACTCTCTAAGAACATGGGGTGTCTAAAGCTAGTGTGTGTGAATGTGCATCTTGGTTTCTGAAGTACATGAGATGATTTTTCTCTTTCCTCCCTGCCCCTAGAAATGATATTGCAGCAATTAGCAAAGGCTTCATAAATTTCTCCAGATTTCCATGTTGTCCAGAAGCCACAGGAGAGCAGTGGCTTTTGATGCAGTGGGCGTGCATTCAGAAATCTGGGGCATGATCACAGCTAGATTTTCTAGACACACTTAGAAGATCACACTTAGTGATCTTAGGAGATCACACTTACTGATCTCGAAGGGAAGGGCTCTGGAGCGGACGCTCGTGCCGGAGCTCCTTGTCTAGAGGCGAACAACAGGGCAATGGAAACAGGTCCCTACTCAAGGTGGCAGAAGAACCCTTCCACGGCCCACCTCACCTCCACCTGTGACCACATCCAACAGGTACGAGGCCCTGGAACTTGGGGATCAGGTAGAGGAGGCCTTGAACCAAGGCCCATCTAGGGGGCTGTCTCCAGAGAGGCAGTCTGGTCCATGCTGCAAGGCTGCTCCCCCTAAGGAGAAAAGGAGCACCCGGAAGAAGCGGCGGGTGGTCGTTGTCGGTGACTCCATGCTACAGGGCACGGAGGCACCAATATGTAGACCGGACCCCTCACCCAGAGAGGTCTGCTCCTTGCCAGGGGCCCAGATAAAGGATGTCACCCTTCCTAGGAGCGAATCGAGTTCCCAAATAGTGTCACCAACTATAAGCTCGACTCTGGCAGTATCGGATTCACGAACAGTCTGTCAACTGTAGGTCCGATCGCCTCCCCCCAGACAAGTAGTCGAGTTCACAAACAGTATGATTTATTCAAATGCAACATTTACAAAGCAGGGTTTGGATGTTATGATTAAGTTTTCGGTAATCAATTGTCATCCTCCACTTGCCATCCAGCTTCTTGCCAGGCCACACCCGGGAGTTATATGGAGGCACCGATATGTAGACCGGAC
>NW_010576409.1:291984-320988 GCF_000705375.1 Tinamus guttatus | reverse complement strand
CACCTTCTTGTCCTCCATGTGCCTGTTTTTTTATAAACAAAAGATATGCTCTCTTATCCCCTAAGCAGCAAGATGGAGTCTGTTTCACTTCTGTCTGGTTTGTAAATCCTGGGAACACACACTCAAAATTATTTACAGAAACTACGTTGTTGGAGCATCTATTGAGGAAAAAAAAAGAAAAATAAAGTAGCTCTAGCTACTTTTTCTGAACTTCACATTTAAACATACAGATTATTGTCCTGGTTGAGCAACAATATCTGTTACAAAAAAAAAAAAAAAAAAACAGATGTGTGAAGAGTGCTAGTAAACAGGAGATATTAAAAAGGCAAAGATGAGTCTTCAGCAGCTCCTGAGGCAGCAAGGAAATTGGAAGACAGATGTAATATGCGTTTGCAAGTAAGGAGTGAAGGAAAAAAGAGGAAAAAAGGTATCATGTGAGTTATTTAATTTGGAACAATAAAGAAAAGCTCCAGGAAGAAAAGTGCTGTTAAAATATTCTGTGAACCTGTTCTTGCTTTTGTTCTCTTTAATCACATTCCTTATTTATAACAGAGTTGATGACTTAGGGGTTTGCCAGGAATCCTTTCATAGTCCTGGATGCTGATTTATGCTGAATCTCATAGGCTCTCAAGGGGATGGTGGATTAGTTGGACAATAGCTGGGTATAATTCTTGGCCATGTTATAACAACTCTCAAGATGAAAGTCTGTCTCCGGGAGATCCAGGAGTATTTTTATTTCATATCAGGACTTTGCACTGTCTTTTCATTTTTTTCACAGCTTGATCAAAGCAGAGGAAAAAAGAGAAAAAAATACTGGTATGCTGGCTGTTTTCTAGTGGCGTTAGAACTGAGAGATCCAGTCTTTGTAACCATGTGATTTTTTTTTTTTTTTTACCTCAAACCATGGAATTTAATGTTTTAGGTTTTTGCATACGCGTAAACTTGGAGGAAGAGCTTGTTCTAATTTCAGAAGATTCAGAGTTGACTTTATTATTATTCATGTTTTTAAGCCATACTTTTGATGTTCCAACATGTAGATTTGGAAGGCTTGGAATAGTCAGTCCTGGATCTCTCAATAGATCTCAGGCTTTGTGTACTTCAAGTCAAGCTCCTTGACTCTCTACAGCTTGGCTAGAGATCTGTGTCCTTTCCCTCCAAGCCTAGCATGAAAAAAGGAGAAATACTGACTAAAGAGGTTAAGGAGTGATTAGAAATACTGATTAAGGAGAAAAATATAGTTCAGACATCATTGCTGAACTTCTAAAGCATTTGGCTCAGTTCCGTGCATTTTCCTGAATGTGTTTCATTCTCCCTTTGCACTCTTCAAAATTATGAAAAGCAGGAGATATTTTGATACTGTTTTCTTCTTGCAGAAGGAGGATTAACTTCCTGACCCTCAGAGGGTGCAACACTCCTCTGCTTCTCCTGTTTCTCTAAAGAACTATGCTGCCCTCAAACTTGCAAGCTGAGAGAGGCGCTGACAGTGAGCAACAATAGCTTCAGTTCTAGGCACCTCCAAGGGGGTCAACAGAAAAGATAAAAGTAAAATTGAGCAGGCATATAGAATATACCATTCTGGATTAAGTCCATCTAAGCCAAACCATGTCGTCAGCAATGATTAGTGTCAAATACTTCAGACAAAATGCAATTATCTGGCCTTTGCTTCTCTAAAAACAATCACAAGCTTATTCTGAGTTGTAATCATTTGAAATTGGCTTAAATTGAGACATCTGTGGTTTAATGTCTTTTACACCAAATCAGTTATAATGAATTATGATGCTGTGGATATCCTTGGCATCCACAGAAATGTCCCCTGTCTCCTCACACTTGGCAGATTTCTTGACCTCCACAGACTTTCATGGCAGTTTGCCAGTTTAACTACAGAGTGGTTGAAAATAGGTTTGGATTGCCCCTTTGCTCCTGTGCTAACAGGGCAGGAGCAGATAAATTTCTTGCCTGCATTCTCTGGAGCCCTGGTTATTTATGTAATGATTATTTTGTATGCTATCATCAGACTACCATCTACCATCACACTGTGTATGAAATACCAAGTTCTCACCTCCTTTTCATGCCTCTTTTTGCAATCTCTCTTCATATGATCAAGACATTTTCATATTTGATCATTTTCAACACTAGTCTGACTTCTTGTGTTTGTCAGTGTCTCTCTTTTCACTGATGTTCAGGACTGCTTATGGAAGGAGTACTGTGTTAAGTGAGGAACACTGTAAGTCTGTAAATTCAGTGCAACTTCCAAAGCAGAGCAAGTACTTTTCCACTTATTATGATTATGAGTAGGAAAGCAAGCTTTGAAGAGAGAGAAGGCAGGTAAGACAATTACATCATCAACAAAGTTAGGAAGAACAACTCAGAGAAAGGGAGGGTGTTGAGAAGAAGAGTTTGCCCCATTCTGGGTGATATATTGAAAAGTCTGAGAGGAAATTATAATAAGGTACGATGCAAAAATGCATTTTATTTATACCTGACTTTCCTCTTACTGTATCTATTTCCAATCTTACACTGAAAAGTTTTCTAAGTGTCTCAAAATCAAATAAATACTATAAATGGCATAACATTCTAAACTGTTGAGTGCTAGATGGCTACAGACTACTACAGTTATAGGAAACCGTATTATAAAAGTACTACATGAACTATATCACCATAGTTATTAGAGATGCTATTGAGAAGATATGATCACCTATCACTAGTTAGGAAATGGTAAATCAGGTCATTGCGAAGAACAGTGTGTTTCAATGAGAACTTAAATGTGGTTCTACATCAAAGTTTGTGTTGACTAAGTTGTATGAAAAAGTTATATTATGTGCCTTACAGAGTAAACAGCAGCTGACCAGAGCTGTGATATAGAGCTCACAATTACTTAGGAGACTAAATGGAGCAAACTGGTGCTATGGGGGCCTTATTAGAAAGGTCTGGGATTGCTTCAGCTGTTGTGCGATTCTGAATTGCTAGGTAGAGGTACAAGGCTTATAAGTGTGAGGAAATACCTCTGGTTTTGGATATCCTACAGGAAATCTAGACTGTCCATTCGGCAATACTTTTACTGTTGCATCAGCTGAAGCCATAGGTGTATGGAGGCGTGCTTTACTTTGATACTAAGATCCTGAATATGCATTCAAGCCAGAGCAGTGAGTTGTCAGGAGTCCGTCTTAGCTGGCCTGTTTTTGTATGAGGAGACAGTTTAAAGTAACCTGGAGTTTGGGAATACTCACGAACTGGCTCTCATGCCAGTTCACAGTTCCTGTAATTCCTGCCCTCCTTCTTCACAGAATCACACAGAATCACAGAATGGTTAAGGTTGGCGGGGACCTCTAGAGATCATCTAGCCCAACCCCCCTGCTCCAGCAGGAACATCTAGAGCATGGGGCACAGGGTCGCATCCAGGTGGGTTTTGAAGATCTCCAGAGAAGAAGACTCCACAACTTCTCTGGGCAGCCTGTTCCAGTGCTCTGTCACCCTCACAGTAAAGAAGTTCTTCCTGATATGGAGGTGGAACTTCCTGTGTTTCAACTTACATCCGTTACCCCTCGTCTCGTGACCAGCCACCACAGAGAAGAGTCTGGCCCCATCCTCCCTACAGTCACCCTTCAGATACTTGAACATGTTGATCTAGTCTCCTCTCAACCTTCTTGTCTCCACACTACACAGGCCCAGCTCGCCTAGTCTTTCCTCATAAGAGAGATGCTCCAGTCCTTTAATCATCTTTGTGGCTCTATGCCGGCTCTAGAAGCTCAATGTCCTTCTCATGCAAGTCTGTTTACTGAATCTAAGTGACCTCTTGTTTTAAGACTACTATTCAAATGTCTGACAGGCAAAGTTTTTAGTGAAGCTTCCTTATAGGCCTTCTTAACAAGGCTTCTTACTTGTTTGTTTTTACCCCTTTTTAATTATTTTTATTGCGTTTTCTAGAGGATATGTTGAATAATGAGATCAGTTTAGATAATGGGGAGATTACAGAATTTCCAAGTTGGGGCATATAACACATAACTGAGAGACTTTCCCCTTCATTTCCCAAATGGTAAATTTGGGAAAATATTCTTATTATTTGGTCTGACGGCTGTAAGATTCCCCAGAAACTGTTTACAGGCTAATAACCTTATATATAGGTCAGGATGTAGGAAATTGCCTGAACTTCTTCAGCCATTGCAAATCATCAGCCCAGTTTTTTTCTTTCAAAAGTCTCTTAAACAGCTCTCATACTTCCTGCTGGATAAAGTCACAAAAAAGAAAACTTTAAATCTGGAAGCGCCATCTACCTGTGAAACAGGTATAACATGAGTAGAACTCGTCCACATTATCTCAGAAGCAGAAGGCTTTAAGATCTTGGCCTCAGAGGACTGTGAAGACTCCATTTTCTCTTTCACAGTCTGTAATCTCTGCCAACAACTTCAGCATTTCTCTGCTATGCTATTTGAGAAATGATCTGAACATCGAGATTTCCCAGACACTTATGGCTTTTTGGCCATTGCTATGGCTTGGGCTGAAGGTAGGCAATGTTTTTAGTGCATATTTCTTACATATTAGTTTATGCATATGATGCCTTCTCCAAAAGTCTTGTGGATTCTGAACATAACTCTCATTGCATTTGACACATCTTTGCGTTTGTTAAAAATTAATTTTAATCTCAAAGAATGTTTTGAAATTATATTAGTGCCCTGTTCTGGAAGGTCTTGGTTCATCTGAAGAAATTAGTGATAGCTAGAGGTCATGATTATCCAATATAGGACTTCCCAGTGTAGTGTGCTGTAGTAGTACCACAAAAGCCCAGATCAGTGGATTCCAAAATTAAAATTATGATAAATTTTCCCCCTCCACTCCCTCATCTGTTCTCCTGCGACAAAGTTAAATTCAGGTCTAGTTCCAGTTTTCTGAAAAGATGTATTATGATGTGCTGGGCAGTTGGAGTCAGGCATTGGGGATGGAACGTTTGAATCAAAATTAATCACATAATCAAACTGATATTAGATGAGTCTACTATAGTTTAGGTTAAGGTATCCTGGGCTGTAAAGATTTCAGCAGTGCCAGGTTTCAGTGCTTCTGCCTCTCCCACCAACCTTCAGAGCCATATTTGTTTTGCTGCTTTTTATTTACTCTGATTTCCCCTTATCAGACTAGAAATTAATTTTACATCAAAGTAATACTTCAGCTGTGAAAATACATTATGTAATTTGAGCAGAAGGTGAGGCAAACTGGTATTTTAGATATGAAAATCTAAAAGGGGACAGATTTCTGGCTTAGATAAGGGCATTTTACACACACTTACAAATTTCTGCTCAGCTCACTTCCATGGTCCTAACATGGTTCATGCATTTGTTTATAAGTTTTCACTTCCTGTAGTTATGGAAGACTCCACATATAGTTATGCAAGTTTCCAGACAGCCTACAAGTGATTTAGGAAATAATCATAGAATCATAGAATGCTTAAGGTTGGAAGGGACCTCTAGAGGTCATCTAGTCCAACCCCCCAGCACACGCAGGGTCACCTAGAGCACATGGTACAGGACTGCGTGCAAGCGGGTTTTGAAGATCTCCAGAGAAGGAGGCTCCACAACCTCTCTGGGCAGCCTGTTCTAGTGCTCTGTCACCCTCAATATTAAGAAATTTTTCCTTAAGTTCCTGTGGAACTTTTGATGCTTTAGTTTCCACCCATTTCCTCTAGTTCTGTCAGTGGCCACCACTGAAAAGAGGCCAGCACCATCCTCCTCACTGCCTCCCTTGAGGTACTTATAGACACTGATTAGATCCCCTCTCAGCCTTCTCTTCTCCAGGCTGAACAGGCCCAGCTCTCTCAGTCTTTCCTCATAGGGCAGATGTTCCAGGCCCCTGATCATCCCTGTAGCCCTGCGCTGGACTCTCTCCAGAAGCTCCACATCCCTCTTGTCCTGCAGAGCCCAGAACTGGACGCAGTTCTCCAGATGCGGCCTCACAAGGGCCAAGTAGAGGGGCAGGATCACCTCCCTTGACCTGCTGCTGGAGATGCTCTTCATAACGCACCCCAGGATCCCATTGGCCTTCTTGGCCAATAATGCTCCATGCTTGGGTATGAAATCCAAGTATGTTTTCCGGTGCTGATGTTACAGGGGATCTTGGTAAACGCCGACAACTGTGGGAACAGGACTTGTGTCCTCCAGTTGATAACACATCAGTAAAATGGTATATGATCAAAGTATTCCATGTCTTGGCAGTTCTCATGTTCATCAGGAAATGATACAGACTGGCTTGGAGTTTTATCAACCCCTTAGGAAGACTATAGAGTCACACAGGCCAAGAAAAATACAGCCG
This sequence comes from Tinamus guttatus, assembly GCF_000705375.1. The sequence goes on along the minus strand of NW_010576409.1, from coordinate 314,691 downwards.
ACAGCTTCAACAAAGAGCCAACAGAAGGGGTGAGGGCAATGCCTGGGTGGGTGACAACTTCTGCTCTGTCCTGGCCCTCTCTCTTGAAGAGAGAGGATGATTGCTATATTCAGTTGAAGGATACATATACTGGCACAAACACATCATCTGTTTTGAAGCAAATGCTTCAAAATTATGTGAAGAGAGTTGTGGTAGCTAAATACTGGTGAAGCAGATTTTTCAGAGCTTTGTCTTCATTACTCAAAAGTTATTAGAAAAGCAAAAGCATACTCTGTGAAATATCAGGCAAATCAGCCAATAACTACAAGAAACATCACAAGGAAATGAGCACTAGCACAAACAACATCATGTTTTTATGCATTTGATATCAAGGCTAATACCTCGAAACAATTTTTTTTCCTTTAATTTTAATTTTATTTGCTTATATTATTTGATTCTATCTGGAACTTTTAGGTGATATGTATATGTTGCTGACAAATCAAACTGAGTTTATGTTGCTGGAATCATCATCAAAATGAGTCATTATTAAAATAATTAAAATGAGTCACCAAATGATAGAGTTAGACACAAAACCAGTTCCTACTCCTGTGTTACACAATTGAGTTTTTCATGATAGGGTTAAAACCTCTGGCAGTCATGTTTAAATTTTAACACCTGGTGCTGCAGACTTGCTTGTATTATCTAGTAGTGCTGATTGACTGTCTGTAATTGAATTAACATCTTAGTCACAGAAGACAGACTCTGACACAGAAAGGGAACACTGTTGCTTAAAAATAACTGTTCTTTTGAAAAAGTTTTTGTAAGGATGCCCTTGGGAAGAAATTATAATAATACAAGAATTAGTCTTCAAAGCCAGTAAGGGGATCTGATCTGTATTCCAGATCTGAGTTTTACTTACATCCTACTTCTTGTGCTAGGAAATTTTTATGTCAGCTAAAATGGTTGATTTTTTGAGAGGAAATAATATTATACTGGGTAAATGAACCACCTAAACTATAAGAAAAAGCATTATATATTGTAGGTATCTGTATAATGTCTGGCATAACTATTCTGGCATAACTGTATCTCCCAGTAGTAGCTGGTACATTTATGACAAATAAAAATGAAAGAATTATCATTTTTATTATGTGTTAGATTTTATTTGTCAAATAATGAAGATGAGAAAACATTTTAGAAATTCTACTGACTGAGGATGCTCACAGAAGAAATTTAATGAGGTCATTATTATTTTTACTAACTGTAAGATTCAATATTGAAAGCTGGAATTTACAAATTTTGGCACAAGAAGACTTTCATTTATCTTTCTGTGTTCAAAGTTGCTGAGCACATAGCTAGATTTCATGTGCCTAGATGTAACGTTAGTTGTCCACCTTTACAAAGCCATCCTTTAAAATGCTGACCCTAGCTATTGGTATCATGTTTTGGGCAAGCTAGATTCAAAGAGAAAATTTGGCTTATTTCAACCATGCTTTTTATGATTACAGTAGTTTATTTCCAGTTCCCAGACAGCATTTAGTGGTATAAACAAGCTTGTGAGGGAAAATATTTTCAGCTTTTAGCTGATGAAGAAGAGGTTCAGAGGGTTGTTTGAAAAGTGCTGATAGTAGCAGTCATAATTCAATATCCCATTAATAACTCAACATAAACCAGCTGAGACAGAGTGTTTCAGAATAAATTTATAACAATGTAACTAAGTCATATGCATGTCATCATTTTTTTGATTTTTTATCATATATATTTTTACCTTATCATATCTAGACTGACACTCAAGGTTGATAAGGCAAATAAATAACATGTCGAAGAAGAGTCTCCCATAACAGATGTTCCATTTGTATAGGTGCTCTCAAAGGGCAAGGTGAATCAATGGCTTAGGTACAGACTAGATGAGTACTCTAATACACAGGTTTTTTAGGCACTTGAGCTGGGATTGGGGATCACAGAATCACAGACTAGTTGTGGTTGGAAGGGATTTTTGAAGATATCCTGTGCATCTTTCCCTGCCTCAAGATAGCCAGCAAGTCATGCTGAGGATAGAGATGCTTGTACCCAACCCTTTCTGGGACCTGACAGTTAGACACAGGCATCCTCCCTCAAACTATCACTGAAAACTGTGAGAAAAAAAAAATGCTTAACACCAATGTAGTATTAAGAAGCAGGCATTCACTTTATTGCAGCGCTGGGTGCACGGGGGATAGCTCCACCTATCGTGCACACCCTAAGATGTGTTTGCTAAAGCTTTTATTTCTAAATTACATATATATGCATTAAATTCTTGGAATGATCATACATCTTCATTGTATTTCCTGGAACTACTTATAATATACCCCACCCTCACGGTTAGACACAGGCATCCTCCCTCAAACTATCACTGAAAACTGTGAGAAAAAAAAAATGCTTAACACCAATGTAGTATTAAGAAGCAGGCATTCGCTTTATTGCAGCGCTGGGTGCATGGAGGATAGCTCCACCTATCGTGCACACCCTAAGATGTGTTTGCTAAAGCTTTTATTTCTAAATTACATATATATGCATTAAATTCTTGGAATGATCATACATCTTCATTGTATTTCCTGGAACTACTTATAATATACCCCACCCTCACGGGCGTGCGCCCTCTGTCCCTTTGGTGGTCTCTGGTGGTCTTTTGAGACCCCCCTGGTGGTCACCTCGCTGTGTCCACTTGAGGACTGGGAACTCACTTCTATAGATGGCCCCATTCTGGCCCAGAGGCCATGTTTTGGCCCTACTGCCCAGTTCCAAACAGTTCTTTGAAGATATGGTGGTCCTTATCTTCGTCTTCAACCAGTCGTTGCTGGTTTTATCCATATTCTCTCATGATGTCCCAGGAACATCTGTTTTGTCTGTATTTTCCAGCGAAAACAGCGAAAACATGTCCTTGGGTGCATTCTCTTCTTGGGTTTCTCATAACAAAACTAGAGTTCAAAAGTCCTCTGCTGGGGATCCACCTCTGAATGTTTAGTTGAAAGATGTAGTAACAATTCCTGATGGGCTTTCTATGAGGGTTTGAGCTCTTGATGGGAAGCTTCTGTGTCCTCTTTACTAAATTGTTTGTGCGCTTTACATGAGATAGTCATCAAATGCAAACAAACATTGTCCTGGAACCACAATCTGTGTTCCCAAATAAATGGCCACCACTAAGTGAGAGTCAGGCTTATTTCATCTCTACACTCCTATGGGACTACGACTCCTGGCATTTTGCACTTGATGGTGCAGCCCTGGCAGAAAGCAAAGCAGCCCCTGCACCCAATGAGGCCTGCTGTGAGCATGTGTGCTTGACTGCAGGTGTTCACAGTGAGCTCTATGCTCACTGTTTCAAGACCCTCAAAGAGCACCAGGACTGAAAGGCTCAATTGCAACTCCCAGCAGAGCTTAGGAAGATTAGAGGACCCTGCTACCTGGTGCCAGGTCTCAGGAAAAAGACAAAGTAGACTTGCAGATTGATAAATTCTTATCAAAGGGTTTGAGTCGTTTTGCAAGCAGTGTTAGATGATGGAGAAGGAAAGTTGCCCCCATCTCCTGTCTGTTGCCTACTTTTTCCTGAGTAGGCTTAAAAAGTTCACCAAAGAATGAAGGTTTTTTAATCTTTTCTTGCAGGTTATCCAGTGGAAATTTATACTAGGCAACAAAATGCCATTTCTGCAGAGATTACACAAATTTGTTCCATGAGTCCATTTCACAATCTGCTAGTTCACAGAATACTTACCAGTGGGGAGCTGCTTTTCTTCTGTGATAAACTTCTATTTTAAAAGAGTGAATTGTAATTCCCAGATAGAAAATCTGAGTCAAAGAGCTACAAAATTTATTGCTGTGATCATGCAATCTTCCTCTGTGGACTTCTGAGTATTTAATAAATAAAAGAGAGAAAATCCTTCTTCTGTGGGCAGTGCATCTTCTACACAGTGATGGCAATCTTTCACTATAACTCCTTTCACTTTGACTTGCATAAGCTGGAAGAAAACATTTTCATGGGAATAATCTCAAACCCTTTCCTCTTAAAATGATAGATATCTTACTTTGAGCTCTCTGTGCTTTCAGGCTGCTTTTTTCAACATATGAACCAGTATGTAGTTTGGTTCCTAAATAATACATTTTTTCTCAATTTCTGTGAGTTACTGAAGTGTATTTCTTGTATATAGGCACATACTGAAGGAGTCATGCTTTCAAGTGACTGTTGATACACTTCTGGCAGAAGAGCTGGTTTGAAATACCCACGTTTCAAATGAGCCTTTCAGTGCACCTGAAGTTACAAACAAGTAACACTAACAAGAGCCCCAGGCCTGTGAAAACATTGATAGCTGTACGGTAACATTCTCTCTTTACCTAACTGTTGGTGTCAGAATATTTCAGACAAATATAATCTCTGTAAAATAATGCCTCCAGCTGAATTCACTGTTTTTCTCTATCTTTGCTTTCACATTAGATAACGCAAGATGAAGATAAAGAGTAATTTTCTTCTTGTTCCTTTCTGGATCAGCATGTTTCAAAAGTCTTAAGGGAAATTCTCTAAGGAATCTAATAGGCAATTTCAGTAATGCGGCAATGTTATATATTCTTGGCTTTTCTGTAAGGTGGACTGTGATTTAAGAGACAGTTCTTTCTGTTGGCCTTAGTCTTCTATTAAGGAGTTCTGCCTTCCTGGAAAAATGCTTATTTCTATCATTGATTCATGTCTTCAGTGAATCACAGTTTAAGACCTAGTTCAAGAGTTAGATAATTCATAGTGATATGATTTAATGCTTCCAGGCAATAACTTTTGTCTTCAAAATCTAAAATAAAGATATATCTGAGGAGACGGGGTAGGCTGTGTTATTTTACCAGACACTCCCAGAACTAAACCCAGAGCAATGACCAGACAATTCTCTTGAAGGAAGATCAGTAAGAAGGCATGTAGCTTCCCCTGGGTCAGTGTTTTGCTACTGCCTAGACAACAAATAAGCAGTACAATCACCAGTCTCATTGAAGGTGGATATTACTTAACGGAAGTGAAGTTCTGAGGGAGATTTGAAAATACCTTCAAATGTGTGAAAGATAGATATTATGGGATAAATATATCACCCTGTTGTAAGGAGTGCTAGGAGTAATAGGTTTAGATTATAATGAGGGGCAATAACAGTACTGAAGTACCAGAAAGACTTTGCTTATAGAGGTGGGAGAGTCTCCCTCTGGGCTCTTCAGAAGAGACCAGACAAGGAATGCCAGGGTGTGTTTTGGAGTGGGCTGTTAGGCTAGATGATATCTGATAATCACTTCCAACCTTCTTTTCACGACTTCTGTGAGTAGAAGGAGCTTGAAAGTTGTCTGCAGAAAGAGTAACATTTGTCTTCCCAAAATGCTAATAGAGAATATAGATGTTCTCATGACGCCAGTACTGCACCATCAGCCCACACCTAAGATAAGCAGAATAGAAGTAGCAGAATAGTAGGAGCTGCTAATGGAAGGATGATGAGGGAAGCAGTGCTGTCTCTCTGCTGTGCCGGTAAGGGCTTTGTACACTCTGCTTTCATCTTTGCTAATGGAAGGGAAAACAGTTAAAAGCCTCAGGCTGCCTTCAGACTGGATGCTGAAGTGAATCCTTCAATCTAAAAGTGCAGACTGCAGGCATCAGACTCTGCAAACTAAAAGGTGTTTCTTTTAGCTGTCAAAGGTTAGAGACTAGCCTGACTATACACCGCCTGTACTTACAAAACATCTCTCAGATGAGGATCTCAGCATGATATTCAATCATGCTACCCGACTTTACAGATGAAGAAAATTGGTAATGGAGTGGCAGAGCTGCAGTTCAAGATCACACAATAGCAGTCAAATACTTAGAGTTCCCTGTCAGCCTTAGATAAACATACAAATTTGCTCTGATCTCAGCTGCATGAAGCATACAATCCTTACTGTCAAATGCACTGGAATTGTATTCCCAGAAAAGCTTCAGAGAAAAATTCTGAGACTCCTCAAAGTTTTAACGTTCCTCACATCAATGTGATCAATTATTTGCAATCCCAACAAACACGGAGGCATGAAAAGAGCCCTTGAGAGAGGGATGCTCATTCTGGACCGTGGTCATGCTAGAGCATATGGTCAGTGCCTTGCATCTGTCAACTCTCAACTTTGACAACTCCAGTGATTTCTACCTTCTACTTCCTAAAAAACACTGTCTTCACTCTGCTGAATGACAATCCAGAATGACATACAAAGAAAGCAGAAATCATGCATGACTGCATGACCAAGGAAGAATATAGCAAGGTGACAGACTACCCAGAGTGCTGTAGCCAACACAGTGACCACTTCAAAGATTTTTACAGATAATTGTTTTGAAAACAATAAATCATCAGCAAGTGACAGAAGGTTCAGGTATAACTACATGGCTAATAGTCCAAGCTAAATGGCAAAGCTTCTTTAAGTCACACAAATGTCCTGGAAAATACTTGTATTAGGCTTGAGAATATTTACTAGATGAGGATCTTTAATATCATAGGGTATAGCACTAAGCTGGTGGTCTTAAAATGTTCGGTCAGTAGCAACATAATTAAAAAGTCTTTACATAAGAATCAGTTGTCACCATCAAATATATGTTGCTTCACTCAGTCATGTACATGTGAGATATTATAGTGGTACACAAAATAAATTTCTTTACACATTCTTTCAAGTATAATTATGGCAATAACAGCATTTCTGATTGTAGTCCAAAATTAGTAGTAAATTTGCAGTTTCCAAAACTCCTTTCAGCCACAGAGGATATAAAAGTTCTACTGAGCTAAGAGACTGAATTTGCTCTTTCTTTCCTATCTTCTATTCTTCTTGTACATTACACACTTCTGCACTGGCTTTGGTCCATCGCAGATATCTTTTCCTCAGTACACAAGTTCACCTGTTGTGTTTCTCATCTCTGACCAAGATGTGTCTGGCCTAGAAATTATGACAAGTTAAGTTAGTATCTTCAGGGAACTGAGTTCAGAATTGGGATAGAGTAATTGAACCCAGTGGAGTTACACGAGGTAATAGGAAGAGAAATAAAATTCGGTCTAGTCAGACCGCTGTTTTTATGACACCAGGTAGCAAAAATGCCCATGCACTCTGTTCTGGTTTTGATTCCATTAATAATTCCTTAATACTGAAACAGAACAAATGCAAATACTATCTTCAAAGAAAAGTATGAGTCTCATTAGACTAGCATTTAAAAAGATTTGTTGGACATTCTTATCTGTTCAAATAATTCACTACTCATTTCAATCAAATGGACATCTATACTGTCATTCTAATCACCAATCTGTGCAGACCTGTTTTCCAGCTCTATGCAAATATGTTCAGCTGTTATGCCGTGTCAAGGACACTGTTCTTGGTTGAAATGTGATAGGAGTAAATCCAGAAAGACATTCTATCCAAACTTAATCATATTACTAAACAAAATACTGATGTAATAAAATTCTTTCAAGGCACGTTTAAATTAGAAATAGAACTATAATAGAAGCAAAGAAAGCAGTTGCTCTTGTTTTTTTAGTAAGTGCTAAATATAATAGAATAATGTTGCGATAACTCTGAGAATATGCATTTGTCTGTAAACAATTCACAACTATTTTTCCCTCCATTTATTTGTATAATTCATTGGTCTTCCACTCCCTTTTTACGCCACTGGAGTAATTTCCATTAATGGCAGTGGACTTCTGCCAGTGAAAAATGGGTAAATTAGGATTTATGTCATTTTTAAACTAGAGCTGCATTAAAAGCTTTCAATGAAATTGCAAATTGAGAGATTGACAGAAAAGTTCACTGTGTGTGAATACAGCTTGAAGTTAAAGTTTCAGCTGGCATAAATCCCACTTTTCCCTTGGGCGTTCCCTTGGGCATTGGATGTCTCTCTTTACTAGATGGATGGAGCTGTTTTTATCCTAGCTACCAGCTGCTTGTGCTTCTTCTGCACCACGCAGTCAAAGTTAGCTAAATGGGTGTAAAGCCTTCCCTGCTCTTGAATGTCACGTCTCTGCTGAGTGTAATAGATATAACTGTTGAAAACGCCAGCCGCAGATCCTTTTCGATGGAAAGAGACTGCAAAAAGAAGTGACTCAGGGGTAACTGGAGGATTGTGAAGATTATTTTTCACGCATCTCCTTCGTGAAACAAAGATCATCTGGTTTGAGTGTTCTGTTGGTCAGACTGCGGCAGGCTTCAAAAGGAAGTGAATCAGGGATGTTGTGTCTCGGAGAGAATACACATATTACCTACTAGGGAATTACTATTTCTCCCAACATCCTATTTAGGGCATTTGGATTCACAAGTGGATGTTGGTATGTGAGCCATGTAAACTTTTTTTTTCTGTCATCCAGTTGTGTATCTCTAAGGTCTGTGCCTGTAGCATAACTGTTGTGACCGCCTTATCTCTTTGCAGTGGCTCATATTCTTAATTACTTGGTTAAATCTAGCTATAATCTGTACAAAAGTTTGTTAGAACTTGGTGATAATTATTTTTTCACAGCTGAAAATCTTGCTTTGGTAGTTTGCAAGCTATTACATTTACTTCTGAACTTTGCAGTCTAGAACTCTGCATTGTGTTTTAGTGGAAAGTATTTTGTATTTGTTCCCCATATATACATGATTGAGAACATATTTCTGATCTGTGTTTGCTATTATTTATTAAATATGGATTAATTCTAATATGCTAATTATTGACATTATGACATATGCTTGTAGTAGATCTCAGTATGGAATTAAAATATAATCATTTTTCTTGCTTTTCCAGGGAATCAAAACATATATATACTTTCATCTATTTAAAGACTGCTACTCCTCTCTGACTTATGCTTGAGGACAGTAATGAGTTTAGTGCTGTTACCTAGAAGTTAATACAAGCTTAAAAATTCCTCTACAGCCAACTGCACGGAGGGATTAAACATCCCAGAGCTACTGTAACAAATGGAAAAACATGTAGTTTCTCATGTTTCTGAGATGCAAAACTCAGGCAGTTTTAAGGTAAGCATTAAGAAGGCAGATTAAGGTAAGCATCAGAATTTGATGATAAGCAATTGAAAGTTATAAATAAACAGCAGATAGTTTGTTAGGTAAGTTCACTTTTGGCACTGGACGTGAGGACTCAAGAAATCCAGATGTGGTCAAGACACTCTGTTCTGCAGTAGCTCCAACTTCCAACTCAGGAGTGAGAAATCTGAGTTTCTTTTTAAAAGGTAAAAAAGAAGTGGTTAAAAAAGGTGAAAAAAAAAAAGTAAAGGTAAAAAAGAAGTGGTTATGGAGGCTTTCATTAAAAAAGAAAAAAGAAAAAAAAAAGGCATTCTGATCTGGGAAAAATTTCCTACCTTCCTATCTTGCTGGTATTAAGTTCTATGTAATAAATTACATTATTAATGAATGTCATACACCGAGTCAGCTGTGGAAGTATAGGCCATTTAAAATTTTACATTGGAAAACTGTCTGATGAAATAGATGACAAAAAATATGATCTATCCTAGTCTGGGCTGATTATTTAGACTCAAAGCTGAAAAATCTGATCTCAAATTAATCACAGATTTATATACGAAGGAAAACAAAGCAACATACATACATTCATTACTAAGCCTGTCTCATTGTGGCAGGAGGGCGTAGAATTTTTTTTTTTGTCTCTTCTATTTCACATTCCATTTCTTTCTTTCCATTCCTTTTTTTCCTGTTGGATAATATTAAAATGGCAGTAATACTGAATGTATGGGTACCAACTACCTAAGACATGCAAGAGAAGAATAAGGTATAACTAAGTAAGTAGTGTGACACTACAGTGTATAACAATTCATAGCTACTCAAACCTAGTAAAGTGCTAGGGACCTGTAATGAGCTGATCACTGGGGAAGAATTTGCTGTCTCCACTCATAACCTGTCTAACCCCTTCAAAAACAAGCATAAAGGACAAACAGATCCCAAGTGATTTACTCTTGCAAAGAAGAAGTCACATGAATTATCCATCCAAAGATCATTGTCTGTGACTAACTCAGTCAGCAAGGAAAACAGCTTATGATGAAGGGGGTCTCACCTTGGACTGTTTGTGAGCTGTGCTGGCTCATCCTACCAGATATCGTATGTGAAATACACATGTACGCTTTTCTTTTCATCGAAGAATTATATAAAATTTTCATTTTTAAAAACAGCAGTGCAACAAAATGTAGTTACGTTTATTTTACAACAGTGGTCCCAAACCCTCACTGTAAAAATAGGATGATTTTTCTCTGAACATGCAGAACATAAAAAGACAAAATTCAGATGGTTCTCTATCTTCCAAATTTCTTCAGGATTAAGTAATCCTAAAGATTGCACAATTCTAAATAGCATCAATTAAAACCTTCTGATATTTTTAGGTAGCTTTTGTACTGAAACAATTGCAAGATGATGTAGGAGAAATGTTGAACCTTTAGGAATTTCTTGATATTTTCTTTCAAACTGTCTTTTATCACATGGCACATAAGAAAGTGACGAAGGTTCCATGTTTTTTTTCTAGCTTCTGCCAAAGCAGATGCCCAAGGGAAGAATATCAGATCATTTAAGCTTATAGAAAACTTCCTCTTAATAATTTCCCGAACTCTAACCATTTTATGCTGAGGAACTGAAGATACATTTCTGTGTGTAATTAATGAATGACTTTCAGTAAATGAAAACATTTGATAATCCCTGATTTCTTGTAGCAGAAGACAGAGGGAACAGTTCCCAGTGTGTTTTTTTGTTTTGTTTTGTTTTCAGATTAGAGAGTCCTTCTTTAATCTTCAGAATAGAAACCACGTCATACATTTGTCTAGCCTGGTTGTCTACCTCAAAATATTTGTTTCACTTTTATTCATCTTTTCTGAGAATACATACACGGTGCAGGTCTAAACCACACATCTGTAACTGGCAGAAGGATGCTTTGTGCTCTCTCTTATCTTCTATTCTTTTTTTTTACTTTTTTTGGGGGGCGGGGGCGGAGGGAGAGAGACTGGGTGAGGGTGTTGACTGCTCCTGTGCACTGAGCTGACATTTCATTGCACTATTTGTCACAGACCCATTGCTTTACTCCTGAGCACTTAGCACAGAGCTTAATTTTATTTGTGAAATTGACGTTATTTTTTTCCCATGTGTTTGATTTTCATCAAACTTGATCAGTCATTTTGCGAACCAGTCACTCAATCTTACAAACTCCCTCTGCACTTTTTCACAGCTGGTTCTTATCTTAACTGTCTAGAAAAACATACTAAAAATTCACTCTGATACAAAGGTCCCTTATTATAAGGATAATAGTGTTCCTTCACTTTTCAAGAAGCAACGGGGATGGAGGAGATGTTGTTAAAGTTTCCTATACAACCAACATGCCATTTGACCACTGCTGATGTTCTACATCTCCACAACAGCACATTTGCTCTCTGCCTGAAGAAGATGATCTCATAAACAAGTACTTTCCTGTAAGTGGGCATCTCCTGTGGGATCATCTTCATTGGGTAAGAGGAAGAATTGCCTTGTTTTTAAGGTGGTGATTTGAGACTTGAGAAAACTTGGTGTTTAAGTCATTTAATTGCTCTGTATTTCAATAGTTTATCTGTAAAACAGAGATAGCAACACTTCCACCCTTTTTGTCTGTCACAACTGTTTATATAGAGAAATCCTTCAGGCAAAGTTTCATTACCTAAAATAATTTTGAAAGAGCCTTACATACAGACTTCTTAATGCTATCAAAAAAGAAAAACAGAGTTTCCTTCTGTCTGCATACACAGACTGATTTACCAAAAGTGGAAAGATTCAACACTTTCAAGGAAAATGAAGTAGGCATATTTTGCTTTCTGTAACACCTTTGGTCTCCAGATGAGAGCAAGAATGTGAATACTGAAATAACATGACTAAGTGTTTTGGTGATATTACCCATCTGAATGAAAAACCCACTTTACCAACTGACTCATTACTGAGTCACTTACAAAAAATTACCATTTAGTTGTTTGTAACAATACAGTAGAAGGTTAGCAGATGCGGAATGCACTTGCATTCACTGATTATCTAAAAATAAAATATTTCCCATCCTAAGGTGCTATAGCTGAATTTTGTAAAAAAATCACTGTCTTCACATGTTTACTAGTCTATGTGAATTAGTGCATTATTTCAGCTGGGATCTGGAGACAATAGTCTTTTAATTAGGGGAGAGTTTTACTTGTAATTAAAATGTCCAAGATACACAAAATTTTGAACCCTTTTATAGCCCTAGAGTTAGGGCATCATTCTCAGAGTTGTGGTCTCATGGATTCTCAGGTAGCCTTGTTTTTCCTCTATTATAGGTAAATTCATAACTGTTGTGCTACTGAGTAAAAATGTACTGCCACTGCTACTTCTCCTTGGGGGGATGTGGGGATGTAAATATTGTTCTGTGTTTGCTGTAGAATCAGCTCAGAAAGGCTTAATAGGTAAATCTTGATGAAGTTTCCATGCAGTGCAGATGTCTTGCTAATGGTCAAACATTTAGAAGACTCTATGGAAACACAAGTGTCTTGAGTCTATAGATGCTGCCATGATTAGGTGACAAATAAGTGTGATATTCTGGGGACCTATGCTTTGAGCCTAGATATTTAAAGTTGTTGTTAAATGCCAAGCCCTTTTAATGGGGTTTTGGTGACTCCAAAGACACCTAAAGACTTAAGATGTGGTTAGGAAGGGTCTATTGCCATTTAAGGCAGTGGAAAATAAATACCTGAGAGTGGTCTCAAGGTAGTCAAAACAAAGAAAGTAGTTAATTCTGTTTTCAAAGCTACTAGATGGTTAAATCTGGACTGGAATATGTTGGAGAAGGCATAGTTATCAGAGATAGACTTTGAGCTGCAGTGTCTCCACAAACTTGTCTAAAACAGCAAATCCAAGAGTAAATTAAAAATTTTACCATCTCTGCTTTTGAGTGTACTTTTCCAAAGTAAGTAGTGACTGTCTCCTGCAAAAAACTCTTGGCAACTGCTCATTGAATATGAGAAACAAAAAGGAGAAAGAGAAGGAGGTAAAGAAGAGATGCCCATAAACTATTTAATATATGGTAGCATATGAATTAATTATATCTGTTACCTGTGCCCTGTGAGAAGATGAACAACTCACATTGCAGGCTCAAACCATAAGGTTGATACCAGGTCACAAAGTAGGCTTCCTTCATCAAAGGAAAGTTTCCTTCAACTAAGCAGCATTTGATAGCTGACAATGTCATATTTTCATCGTCCAAAATAATAATAATAATAATAACTCAGCTTTTACAAATGGATCTGCTTGAGTACTTACCCATTTCTTGACACCTGACCTTTGTTCCATATTTTTCACTCTTGCAGGAAACTGAGGGATCACTGCCATCTATTGGTAAAAGAAATAAGCTAACATTACTGTCCCACTATGATACAGTGCTGGAAGTTACATAATTTAACTGAAATTGGACATGCGGTGCTACTAAAGATGATTATATATCTTCTGAGCCTACTGAGCCTCATGATTATTTTTTAAAATGAAAGTATTGTAGCACATAGAATATACACCATTCATCATGGCTTTTCTTCATATTGCTTGTCTGTTTGGGTCTGTTGCAACACAGCTCTCCATTTATATGATAAATATAAGACTATGCTCAGGCTTTCAAAAGAAAACACTTGGCTAGGAGAGCTCCAGAAGATTAACAATTTGGAATTTCCAAATATGAGATAACTTGGTTGCCTGAGGGAGATATTCCTCACTCATGGCATAAAACTGGTGAAAAGTATGGTTAGACCTTTTAGATGAAAAGAACAGATTGCTAAATTTTTATTTATCATTATCATAATGGACTTGATGATAGAAAAAAATACAACAGGGAAACACTAGTTATTTGAGTTTTAAATGTAATTAGAATGTGAACAAGACAATTCTCCTTACCACCATATATGAAATTAATCAAAGGCAAAATCAATTAAGTGATTAATTGCTTATTGATATTTAAACATTTGTCTCCATGTCTGAATACTCTTTCATGATCATATTAAAAGTGCATAGTACTGGCAAATGTAATAATGATTTAGGTGATTTTCTTGTTCAGCATTTTTATTTGGACCGTTCTGAGTTCAGAAGATCTCTATACCTAGAAATAAATTAATCAAAACTAATTTTAATTGGGTCTTTAATAGTCCACCATTACTAACTTCATTAGAAGTTACAGCTATTTAAGGAAAAAGATGATAGAACAAATGCATCATGAGTTACGTCATAAGTGCAGCTGTGTGAAAATTAACATGAAGGTAAAGCTTTTATGATATTTGTGTTAACAATTAGTGAACGAGATTTGAATTACTTCAATGGACATCTTTATAAATAATCATTGTATAATCTAGATTCGCTATAGAAGACGATAACAGATAATAAACAGAAAACTAAGTCAAGTAAATATCCTAAAAATAATTTTTCAATCATTAAAACTGTATTTCCCTTGAAGTAGTGAAGCAAACTAATCACAAGAAATAAAATCAATTTACAATTTAAGATTTGATTTACAATTCGAGCAACTAAGTGGACAGAAAAAAAGTGTTTCTGGCTGTATTAAGGAGCTTGACCATAAATCACACAGAAAATAATTAAAGAATATTTATTTTATTCCTTTTATATGAGCAAATTTCTTCTAGAAACTAACTGGCTATAATATACATGGGCATGTTTGTCTCTTCTTCATGCCCCTTCTAAGATATGGAATAACAAGTGATACAGTCTGGAGAAGAAATGATATGCTGACAAGATATCTGTTTAGCTGGTATGACTCACTTGGTTCTGGCATTATCAAAAAGTCCGAAAGTCAAATGCAGCTCAGTGGGTGCAGGCTGAGCTGCTTGGGGGCCAGGGAGAGCTGCTGATGCAGGGAAAGGGAATATACCTGCAGATGCACCACTGCTCCATGGTCGTCAAGCTCCCTAGCTGAGCAAAACTGGCTGTTTAGCAGAGCAAAAAATTTTAGTATCGCCTTGTAACAAGCCTTTACTATCCCCGGGGACTGCTACTTGCATGAGGAAACTGCTCAGAATGAGGATTTCAGAGGCCTGCCCTGTGGAAGTACGAGCAAAGCCATCTTGACAAGTTTTATTAATGTTTGTTTGAATTTTGTAAGAGAATATTTTAATAAAGTTGTAATCCTTTTATCTCCAAAGGATTGTTGTTTAAAATGCTGTTAGCAAAATCAAGAGTAGGAGGCAACAAAGGCCTGCTAGTATTAAGAAGATCAAAGCATGCTGGCATCAATAGCTATAATTTATGTTGCAGGTTTACTTTATTAAATTATTTAGGTCCTTTAGAAGAGAAGAAGCCTTTCGCTATCAATAAAAGAAGAAATATGATATTGCTAACTTTGGTTTAGACTTGTTTCCTTCAGAAGAGCCTCTTTAATTTAAAACTAGCAATTAAATTTAGCACTATATAATAAATAATATTGGAAGATTTTAAAAGTAAAGTTCATAGATTATTTTTCTCCTTACTTGTTCACATAAAAACATGTTTAAAATATGTTTCTTGCTTTTATTATTGACCTTAGTTCACAGAACAATCAGATGAAACATTCCTACCATGAAATACACCTTCATGAGACCTCTCATTGTACTGGCTCTTAGGGAAGTTTCCCGTGGGACTTAAGACAGCAAAGCAGTCAGGTATCCTTCACTACTGGTTTGGGACTCCCTGTGGAGCACAGGTGAGGTGTCATGAATCCTGGCAGAGAGAACTGGTTGTGACACTCTCGGAGCTGTGGCGGTGGCCCAGGCAGAAACACTGCAACACAACAGGGGTAGTCACATCTGGAAACTCAAGGAAAGACGGTGTTCGCTTCTCAGTGAGACATGGAGAAAAGAAGAAAGGGGTTTGATAGTCATTCCACTGTAGGCAAAAGTGCCAGGGAGAGAAATCAGGAGGAAGGCTTAGGGGTTGAGCGTGGTTTCTACACTGGAAATAACCACAGGAAATTTTCTTCACTGATACTTCGTTAATAGACCATGCAGGAGTGGTGAGGAAACCTAGCTTCCCAATGAGCCACAGTCTCTCTCCACCTCAGTCTTCCCTTTCTTCCTTTTTCTGTGCATTGGTTAGATAAAAATAACAAAATTATTTCAGCCAGCCAAGGCTTCTTCTTTTAAAACACTGCTTGAGCCTCTGGCCAGCTGAAAACAACCTTCTCCACTGAGGCTCCCATTTGCCACCTTGAGGAAGAGCTAAGATGGAGCAGCTTACTTATCTGTTGGAAACAATGGTGTTAGAGGAGGCCATGCTAGAAACACAAGGCAGCAGCATTTCCTACCTTTGCTGTTCTTTTATCTTTTCCTTAATTTGTTCTTTGATTTCAAGAATCAGGATCAGAAAAGCCTCAGAAATAACTCCTTTCAGCTTTTTTTTTTCTTGAAGACTGCCAAACTGAGGATTTTTTTTCTTATAAAGAATAAGTGTGAGATAAGAACAAATAATACTGAAGCTCTACTTCATAATTTGTATTACTTTTGGACTCTTCCTATTTTTCTTATGCCTGAAAGAGCTTTAAAAGACATTTAGTGGTGATTGTTTGATTCAAGACTAAAAAAGGTTAAACTCTCTCATTTTAACCCCAGCCTCTGGATCATATTTAATTGTAATAATGCACAGTGACAATGTCATGACATTTCTGTTAATCAGCTGGGCTCACTGAAATTAACTTTTCTAATTTTGGCCTATATTTGTCTACTTAAGACTCTTCATAGTGGAGAAAAGAGTGTATTCATTACAGTCAGTTGAAATAAGGGATTTTCTTTCTTACACAGCATTTAAAAACAGATATTTATGTGAATATATACGCGTGTGTGTGTGTATTTAAGTCTGAATTAGGACTAAAAGTCAGAAACTTGACCTTTTTTTTTTTTTTTTTTAACCAGGGGAATGAAATTCCTCTAATGTCTCTGTTGATTTTCCAGCTGCCAAACTCCTTTGCTTCCCCTCTCTGATTGCTCTCCTGGACGCTGAGCTCCCCAGCTGTCTAGCCATCTTGCTGGCTGGCTGAGGAACCAGCTGCTCGGACAGGGAAGCTGAGGATCCCAGGGAGTCAGGAAACCTGCCCACCTTGCTGCCAGCCAACTGGCTAGTGCATTTTCAAGGCAAGCTGTCTGGAAACCTGTATTACTTCTGATGGATTTTTTTATGGATTCCTGCAGAATCCATATGTGCTACTTAATCAATATGCTCTGATAGAGCAGTTTTCCATTAGAGACAAGAATTAACTAGCTTCAGTGCTTCTGTGGTGTGTAGAAGAATAAAGTGTTCTTTCCATGTCTTAGCTATGCTGCAATAATGCATGCTCAGGATACTTTTGAGATGTGTAAAGGTATAATAACAGCTTTCAAATAAGGCTTGAGAAAAATAAAGGGAAAACCCTGGATATACTGGAAGCTGAGGACACTCAAAGATACACAGGCAATATAAGAAAAGAAACAAGTAGATCATATTCTAAGGATATGAATGACCTGAGACAAAAGGGATATTTTTTAAAAATAAAAACTGATATAAATAAATCATATAATACTACTATAATTGTATAAGTCTAAAATTAAATAAATAAAATACTGCAAAGCTGAGGTGGTTATCTTTTAGACATCAGAAAATTATGAGTGTGTTATGCTTTGGCAGTACTCAAAAGTTGTTTTATAAAAACTCAGGTTTGTTGTATGAATTGATAAAGAACATTATCAATTTAGTGTAGTTATGCAACAGTAAAGTTAAGTTCATGATCTTTCACTGTCATGAGTAGTAGGCCCAAGCCAACATAATTCTCTATGCCAGGGAAAATGGTTTGCTTTGTTGTTTGTTTTCAGATAGAATAGCATAAAATCAAACTAACATACCAAATAGATTTATTTAAGACAATGCATATTATAGAAGACTGTATGAAATGTATCTTACTTATGTATATGTGTTATGGTTTTTATGTATGGTTTATATTGCTTTATATATATATTTTACCTAGTTTTGTCTGTCTTAGAAAGGACATTCTCTGTTAATTCCTGTGTTTTAAAGTTGCAAGTGCCCCTCTTCCTAGCTCGTAAATGTTTTCAGTGTTTTTTCCTTCCTTTTTTTTCTGTTCATCCAAGTCAAACTTAACTCTTCCTGTAGAAAAATGCCACTATTTTTCAAGACTATTTCAGATCCACACTAGTACAACTCAGGTCTTTCTCTTCTATATATCAATATTTTTTTTCTACCCAGTCTGCTATTCTTTTAATCTTTTTTACCTTTCTCTATTCTAGTTCCTCATATCTTCTTCAGTTTCTTCACATTATAGAAAAGACATGGAGTACAAATTCCTTCCTCCATCCTATTCAAGATTTTCTCTTGTCTTTCTTTTTCTTTGCCCTTCTGATTTCACTATAGCAAAACTCTTCCTTCCATTTAACATTCAACTTTTTGATTCCTCCTTAATCAATCATCTCCTCCTACTCTGAATTGACTCAGACTTTTTTTCTCTTCTCTTAACCCTTCCTTGCTTTTCATCTTTCTTCCCCATATCACCACTTCCACATTCACTTTACAGGCCTTCCATCAATTTTTCTACCTCCTCCACTCAGCTTATTGTCTTTTCTGCCTAAATTTTCTCCTTTGAGTCACTTTGTATTATCATTATTAAGAATAGTAGTAGAAGAGGAGCTTTATACAATGAGCAAAAGACGTGAGAACAGAGACTATAGAGACTAAGGCAAGGGGAGTAGGAGTGAAAAAAAGTACACAGAGGAATAATGAAGTCCTTGCTGTGCAGTTCTGCATCATTTTTTTGTTTGTTTGTTTTAGTAGTCTTCTACTAGAGGAAAATTGAACTAGGAATTAAAGCACCAATGAAGTACACTTTAAACAAGTAGCTGCTTAGGACAAGGGAGTGGGAGTGTTTTGACCGTTTCACTAGAGCCATTTGTCAAAGATATCTATATTCTTCTTTCTTTGCCAATGTCATCTGCAGTATATTTTTTGTCCTGTGGAGCTGACACTGATACAAAGATCAAAAAGGGGATTGTAGGGTTTTTATTATTTTATTTTATTTTATTTTATTTTATTTTATTTTATTTTATTTTATTTTATTTTATGTTTTTAAGCTGAATTACTCTCCAAATATTTAGTAAGCTTACATCCAAATAAGTTAAACCAGCTCGAATCAGATTTAGTAAAGTTTCATATGCTGTAAGAAGCATGAGAGACTAACCCTACACTTAGTCTTCCTCCTCAAACAGCTAAAGGTCTTTTTCTGGTCCAAGAAGATCTGCTTATCTTAGATCAGCTAGTTTTAGCAATTTTTTATTTTAAATAACATTTTAAATACCCTCTAAAGCATCATAGCAGCTGAAGTCTAGTTTATATTCTTTTATTTAGAAGTGATGGAAAGAGGGGGTTGGGAAATGTAGCCTTTTTCCAGTTTTAAGTTCAGTTTCACATTACTTTGCTCTTGGTACTACCTAGCAGGTGAGTAGCGCACCCGCTGAAGAAGACTTGCTCAGTTTGCTCAGCAACATGTCCCAGTTCCTTGGGCTGATAGAGAAATCACAGCTTTTGAGGGGAAAGCAGGAAAGAAGCCAGGAGAGCTGTAGTGATAATAAATTCAGTACTGCAACACCCTGGTGAGTGGATATTCCGTTGACCTCACTGGAAGGAGGAGGACAAGCCATGTCTTTTGAAGGTTTTTAGTCCTGTCCATTGCTCAGCAGCTTTACCTGGAGAGACAACTTGCAGAACAAAGCAGAAATAGGGGCAACCAGGAGACCCTGTAACATTGAGAAACATTTCTGCAGGTTTATATAAAACACTGTCTCAGAGGGGCACCTCAAGCCTGTATTTTGTGGTGCAAGTGGAGCTGAGTTCTGATCCTTACAGAGTGCTGTCAGCACAGCTAAAATTCTGCTCTGTGGCCCTTCACATACAACCATGTAAGGTCAAAGTACTTAGCACATCTTGACATGTCTCTGCCAGAGACAGACTGCTGAGAAACAACTCGGTGAAGGAATGCTTCACTGAGACCCCTCTTAAGTTCTAAATGTTAAGATCGTGAAACTATATTGCCTTAGAAAACCTATGTGAGAGTCATTATGCCTCTGTTTTGGCTTTGTGGGTACCATGTGTAGCTCCCTGGAAAAATGGAGCTCGGAGAGCAGAGGAGCCAATGGAGCAAGGTTTCCTGTGGATTTGAATCCTGTGGTTGAGTGTTTTATACCTGGGAGGCTTCAAATTGTAGGTGAATCAGTGTAAGATGGTTATGTCTAGTACGCTTACATGGATATCTTTGCCATAGCTAATGGAGTGTCCCCTCCACATTGTCTACATATGGTTAGAGAACTGTGAGGACATTTTAATATTTCATTAACCCTCTTTCAGCCTGGCTGAAATGGTCAGTGGACTCAATCACTGCCAGGGTGGGCAGAGAGCATGACAGTCTCATATGAAACCATGTATTTCCAAATGCTGTAATTCAGCCTTGCTGAAATAGGTAGTTCTGCCTCTCTCTTGCTAGCAGCTCCTCATTGATGTCTACATGCTATCTTCTTCTTCACTCCCATGAAAGTAGTTGTGTGCTATATATTGTAACCTGCATGGCAGCACTAGCCTTTGGGGGCTAAATTTAACCTGAATGAGCCTCAGGGTCCAGTTCAGCAAGCAAACACCTAAACACTTGTGCCAGCGTAACAGAGAGGGTGGCTCAAGGGCAGAAATTCAGTGGCCAGAGGCATGCAGAGTATGGCACCAATCTTTTTGGCAGCCACTCTAAATTATATTGGTTTAAATGGTGCATGAAGCTGCAGATAAATAATGTCATCGGGTGAGAATTCATTGCCTCAGGAAAAGAAGCCAAAGAAAGAAGGATTCTAACAAAGTATAAAAAAAAGTTCATGTTCTGGTTATGAGAAATAGAGGAGTGTTGAGAGGTAAAACTGAGCAGTAAGTAAATCACTGGAAGTGGATTTCATAGGCTGCTATCAGTCCGTCAGTTCAGGTGCATAACTGCCATGGTCATTTTGATTAAAACAGAAATCTTCTCCAAATTGACTTTACATGGCATTTATCATCCAAAAAGCAGTCATCAACCAAAAACAATAAATACCAACCATTAGTGCTTTGAGATGTTCCCTTAGAGCAAGATTCACCTCTCCTCTAACTTTTGATTCATCATTTGGGAATCATATCCCTCGGCTTCTTGACAGTGCCCACATTTTGTTATCTATCACAGCAAGGTCAGGTGCTTTCCTAAACCTGGAAAGGGGCTGTACGGCTACAAGAAATGTTACTTCCAAGCAGCTGAGCTAGCTCATTTACAGCTCTCTCAAAAAGCTCTAATGTAGCATCATGGTGTACCTTGTGTTATTCCTGCCAGGGACTGAGAAGGGTTGATATAATACCTTTTCTTTTTTTTTTTTCCCCCTTCTTTTTCCATTCCTTCCATTTTGCCTTTTCTACATCAGCAGGGTTTCTTTTCCATTGCAGGATCCACAGTTTCAATGGAGAGATGATGCTGATGTAATAGCAGGTTACCTAAACTTCACCTGTGCATAAAAAAAGGGATAAATGGAATTTGACAGGCACTGTTTAGCTCCAGAAGGTTCACACTGTACATAAGTGTGGCAAGTGTGGTAGAGCAAGGAATGCACAAGCTCAGCACAACTTACAGCTTTAATACTGGTTTCAACTAAACTAAAAATAAATTCCCTACAACAATATAGCTTGTAATTAACACAGCTTGATCACTCACTTCCTGATTTACTTATCAAGTTGGTCTTTACTCCCTTAAAAGTGTCCAAGTTGGTTTGAAGAACCACAGAAAATGTACCACCATTAACAAAAATCATTATTAAGATGAAAACATAAGAAGTAAACAGTTTTACTTACCTTGTTTATTAAATTGCCCTAGTTTGGGTACCAAGAAATAAATGTACAGCAGAAATTTTATGTGTGTTTAGTATGGTTTCTCCTTCTTTTCTTTGTTAAATGAAAAACAGTATGTAGCTTTCTGTTTTTTAAAAGTATAAGGAAGGTATAAAATCTGTGTTAATGACATCATTTTGTAGTATAATAATATTTGATATTTCAGCTGTAGTATGTCATTTTAAATTAAAAGAAAAATAACAAGGTGGGGGAAGGAAAATAGGAGAAAAAGGGAATGAAGGATCAGTAGTGCATACAAAGGAAAAATAGAGGCAGCTAAAGGAATCAGTAGGGTGTCTGTTTCAGATTTTGGAGGATCATGGCAATAAGAAACATAAGAAAATTTTGTCATTACAAAAAGAGACACAAGTAAAAGAGATGAAAGGCTTAATTTTTTTCTGATATGATTTTGGAGCTGTTGGTTCCTCAATAGTCTAGTCTTGCAATAAAAGAGAAAGGAAAGCAAAATAAGATGCTTGCTCATCTCAGACTTATCAGGAAAAAAAAATTACACAGTGCACCTGGCAAGCTACATTTTTTGTCCCTTAGATGTCTTGTTTGTGCAAGGAAGGAATTTCGCAGGATCTGAATAGCCTCATCTATGAGAAATAGTTTTAGCATTTTAGTGAGTTTGCTGTTTGTGGACTCTAGCAACATTGCTTTGGCTAGTTATGTCCTTGTTTTCAGAGGCACTGCTTTTCAGGCTTGAGGCCATACTCAAAAGCTTCACTCTGCATCTTGGCTGCATCTGGACTGATTGTGCATTCTTGGTTGAGCATTCAAATTGGTCCACAACAGAGAACAGGTTTTTTTATT
>NW_010576409.1:213806-285711 GCF_000705375.1 Tinamus guttatus | reverse complement strand
CCCGCGGGCGCGGCCCCGCCGCCATCCCCGGGAAGGGGGCACGGCGGGAGGCTCCCCCGAGGCCACGGGCTGCGCCGCCGCCGCGGCAGCCCCGGAGCCACGGTGCCCCGACGGGAGCGAGTTGTGCGCAGACAGTCGCGGGGGCCTCCCGGCCCGTCCTTCCCGCCCCGGCCTTGGCGCTGCCCCCGCGGGAGCTCAGCCCCGGGGGAGATCGAGGGGAGACGCCCTGCCCCTCACTTGGAAGTAAGTTGTGGCAAAAACTGACGAGTCCCTCTGAGCGCAGTTCTTAACTTTGCAGCACAGCCAGTTCTCAGGATGCTCCATTTCTCTCCCCAAACTTAAAACTGTTGTGTCTGTTCTCCTGTCTTAAACAAAGAGAAAAACGCCTGTTCCACATGTCAGGACTTTCTGCTTTAAACTTTCTCTGCTGCTTGACCAGTTCTTGTGCTTTGCAGGTTTCCTGGGGAGGGCACAGGCTCTAGTTTCTATAGTCAGCCTGTGGGATTTGTTGTATCACCTGGGGAAAAGCTGGGACAGAGAGCAAAGGTCAGGCCTGGCAATGACAGGGACAGTCTGAGGTCAGGGCAGCTGTCTGGTGATGATCACAGACCAGTGAGAGACCGGTCACCTCTGGGGCAGCTTGTTTTGATACAGAGCCACGTAGAACATTTTCTGCCACACAGTAAAGCTACATAAGGATGTTAGGCTGGTTATGCTTCTCCAGGATGAAAATCGAACAGTGAGTGTCTCTTAGCTGTAGCCCACTAGCCTTCTCTTTCACTGCCTGTCAGAGACCCTGCAGGAGAAGTCAAGATCAGGGAAACCAATGAAGTTTGGTTTCTCAGTGATTTTTCCATAGAGGAATTGTCCAGAGAGCTCCATTGAGGATTCTCTGATGTCCAGCAATAGACAAAGCTGCGTTGCAGGCCTTTCCCAGACTGTACTGGTAGAATTGCCCTTCTTTGTCTCGTGTCCGATTTTTAAGGAAAATTAAATTTGCCATTTCTGAAAAGCTTGAAGTTGTATGACAAGTTTAGAAGTTAGTAGGAAAGAACTGATTGGTAGGACAGGCAGCATGATACAGTCTGAGGAAAGGGGACTGAATGAACTCAACTCAAGCCAAAAGTAATTAAATGTTTGGCCTTGGATGCTTCTGCTGACTGTGGTTGTCCCCAGGTACTGAGTTCTCCATCAGTGAGTATCCCACTGAACTGTCATGTTTTCCTGCTTCTTCAGTAAGTCTCAGCTGGCAGTTAAGGAAAAGGCAGATTTTTGCATGCTGAATAAAAAAAAGCTACTGCAGGATATCAATAGTGATTGCTTACAGTGACTTGAAGTCTTTATGTGCTGTGAATGAGCTCCCAATGTATGCTTTTCAAGAAAAATTGCAAAAAGGTCTTTTCAAGGAAGAACACAAAATGTCTTCTTTTCAAGAGGACAAAGGAAAGTATAAACTTTTTTAAGGAAAAAGTCTATTATCAACAGTACCAGGGATGCTTGTTTGTAGCTGTAAATGCTTGTATTTTACTATGAAATATAAGCATTATGAAATGTTTATGTTTTATGTAACTCTCAGGGGATTTTTTCTTGAATTTGTCAGTCATATATAACAGGACTTTGCTTTCTATTGTTATTTGAATAAATACAGTGCTTGCTAATGGGGTGAAACTGCTAAACATTCTTAAATAGGGGAGTTCTCCACTTGTCACTGGAGCAGATTTTATGTCATATGGGCAGTCACAAATTTAGCTTCCTCTCTGACCTACAAAGGACAGAGCTACAGTTTAAGAAGTAGCCTAGTTTTCACATTCATTTTATTTTTTGATATCAGATAATGAGACTGTGTGTTAGTACCTCTTGTGATGATTTTGTTTTGGAACAGTTAGTAGGCATTTATTACAAGTCCTCAACCTTTTTCTTGTAAGTCCTGTCACCAACATATTAACAACCTTTTACTCCAGCTGGCAGCATCTGAGTGTCAGCCGAAGGGAATGACTAATCCTTACACTGGTAAGAAAGGTGTTTCATTCAGCCAACTACTGAGCCAAGTCTTTAAAAGCAGAGTTACATATTTGGGTTGGTTTTATTGCAGAGAATCAAGCCCAATGCTTTGCTTTAAAGCAGAACTCAGCAGTCTTATTTCTTCTCCTGTTTGAAACACAAGACATCCAGAGCACTGACACATGCAGGACAGGGAATGGAAATAGCACCATTTTTATTATTTATTTATTTATTCTTTTTTTTTTTTTTTCCTTCTGTCAGGCTACTACTACATACAACTAATGATCTAAATAGCAACTTGCTGTAAGAGAAAGGTTGAAATTTGCTTCCTCTCCTCTTCTGCTTTTGTTGCCCACCTTCACTCTTAGGACTGCTCTGGTCTAACCACGCAGAGCTACTTCCACTCACCCTCCTCCTTACTTTTATTTCTGAATTCCTCATTTTTCTGAGCGAGTTTGGTGTTTGGTTAGTGAAGTGTGCTGGCCTAACATAGGATTAGGTGAATTCTAGGAGCAGCACAAAGCAAGTGCCTGGAGCACATGGCTGGGAATGAGGAGTTGAGTGGAATGGTGCCTCCTCCATATTGAACGGTGACCTGTTCATTTACCTAAAAGCACAGCATTATAGAGCATCTTCAGTGAATTGGGCAGAGATGTGTGATAGATGTCAGATATCCTCCATGTACCCCTTATGTATAGATATGTAAGTAAGATGTAAAGTTATATAAAGCCAAAGTGGTGGATCTGTGACCACTTTCTGAATACAGGGGCACTGAAGAGTAGGTCCCAGCCTGAAGTGGGAATAACCGTGGTAACTCCCCTCTCAGTAGATTGTTAAGGAGAAAGGGGACAGGACAGCATAGACAGCCACTGCCGACAGTGCTGAAATAGAAGGGGTGCTTATCCCTTCCCTGCCCCGTTGGGAGAGTGGAGCTGCTGCAGTTGTAATAGTTTACAGCTGCCTGTATGCTACTCCAAAGGTCCTTCCTCCCTTAGGCATCAGGGATATATTGCATGTTGTGTGCTTCTTATCAGAGATATATAGTGTATCAGGAGATTCGTACCATGTATGTCTCAGGACCACCTATGAAATCAAGATATGGGGTTCACCATCACTTCAGCTTTCTCAATTCTCTCCCTTTTATCCCTACATGCTCAGAAGTCTTCTCTCACACAGATCTTTCTGTGTTTTTCTCCATGACTTTATTAATGAGTGAACACTTCTTCTGAAGACTACTCTCAGAAGAAATAATATCTTTCAACTAACCAAAAGGCAATCTTCATCTTTTTCTAGAATTTCTGTTCAGATGTTACTAAAAATACAAGTTGCTCCCTTGAGTTATTTCTAGTGGGATTACATTTTCTGTCACAACATCCTTTGCTTTGCCTGATTTCCATAAAGTCTCTATACTTGAGTTTTTTTTTTTTCCATTGAGTGTCTCATAAAGTATTTAAGCCTAGTATTGAGAACTGCTCATCAGTCCTCCTTTTCATAACTACTCCCTGATGTGTGACTGTGGCTTCTTCAATCATTAAGAAATGCCATTAAGAAATGTCCAGACAAAGTCAGTTTTTCATGAAGTGTCCAAACATGTATTTTTACAAAGGTAGGATTCCATATCAGGTTATTTTGGAATATCATGTTGGGGAACAAGAATAGCTTGCTATTCTGAGATTTTCTTTGTTACCTTTAACCAAACACATTCTGCCAAACCACAATAGCTCCCACATAATTAGATTTAAGGAACTCTTGGCAAGTGCATAGTCTGTATTAACCATGCTTTTCTTACATATGCTTTCACCACAGTAGTGAAGAAGTGAGTTATCTAAATTTACACAAAGAAGGGGGCTGAAATTTGTCTTTGTACTGGGAGACAAGCAAGACATTTTAAAACATTTTGATTAATTATTTTTTCATGGATAAAGTAATGAAGATAAATATTGCTCTCTGTCAACCAGTATGTTCTAATTAGCCTCCTGAGCATATTTACTTCAGATTTAAAATAACATATCTGAGAGGAGAATTTGGTCCTTAACGTATTAAATTTTAAGCTTAAACATAAAAGTTGGATTTTATGCCAAAGTTTCATGCACATCTGCAGAAGAAAACTGTAGGTTGTCCCATGACACAGTGCTAATGTAACCATTATTCATAATGAGTTGCCTTTGAAAGACTTGTCTGAGGGTTATTTTAGTTTGTAGCTGAAGCAAAAACATGCAAGCTTATGTAAGGCATATGAAAAATAGTTCTTTTTCCTCACTTAAACACTCTTTTGTAAGTACAGTAGTAGTTACTGTTGCAAATCTCTAATTCTCTGAGACCTGTTGTGCTTAATATTAAACTACTCTAGTGACTGTAATTACAGAGCTGGAATTAAAAAAATGAGACCATTGAGGAATGTAAACCTTGTCTCTAGGAAATTAAAATGTATGTTAAGGCATAACACACACAGTACTTTATAATACTTGTCCAATTATTATTCTTCATAATAAAATAGCCTGCATTGCTGGGTATTCAGAAGGTATAAAAGAAAATGAGTTAATCAAAATGACATTCTGAAAAATCACGTGTTTACCAAAATGGATGTTACCTCAGAAATTCTCAAAGTAATGGATGGAGTCATTTTAAAAGACAATTATCTCTGTTACAATAAAAATCAAAGTAATTTTTTTTGATTACAGTAATTAATGTTGATTCCATATCTGAAGCTTTTGAACAAATTATTTTTACTGTGAAGTAAAGATGGACAAAGATGAAGTAAAGAAGATGGACAAGCCTTTCCAGAAGAAAACCAGGCAGACTTATTCTGCAGCCTGTCCCTTAACATACTAGATATTCCAAACATCTTAACAGACTCACATTTTAAAATTTATTTTTAGTGAGAAGTACATGATAGGCAGGTAAGATTGTAACTGTGCATATATATCTATATATAAGATCTAGTATTTAAAAGAAAACAAATAATGGAATCAACAAACTGCAACTAAACTATAAATTATTGTCTTCTAGTGAATTATTTTACATTATTACTTGAAGCAAAACATCCATAGGGAATTTGCAGTCATCAATCAATCATCAGTATTTGTCGTTTCAGTCAGTTCTCATATTTGTTGCATAATTACTCTCAATGAACTTTTGTGTGTCCTTTGTTTCTGAAACAAGAACTTTCTTTAAGAACTGGCTATGTCAAATATTTTGTGGCTTAGTTGCCTGTTCTGATTTTTTATTTGTTTTGTGGAGAAATCTTTTTGGCTGGAATAGTAAAATATTCTGGAGGAAATGACAGGTGAGAAAAATGTTTTAGAGTGGAAGTGTTTGGTTGCCATTTGAGTCTTTTTCCTCACCTTTCATTTATGTCATTTGCTTTTTTTTTTTTTTTCAAGGTTACAATGTACCAGCTTTAAGAATAATGTGCATTATTGGAAGCAGTATAAATACCACAGTGCAGTGTGCAGCCCAGGTTTGTGGTTGCTGAGTTGGGGTTAGAAGGCATATGGCTATCTCTCCATACCATGATGGGCAAATCTGAACAATCCCAATGAGTTCAGTGGAAATAATTATTATCTCCATTGATATTGAGATTAGTGACAGTTCTAGATGAAAAATACAAAGAAAGCAGGATAGATTTGTATTCTGTAGTGTTTCCTTTGGGTGAAGAGAAGGAACTGCTTTTCATGAATTCTCTTGTGGTCAAAACAGTTTTGCTCTCAGAAAGTCATCCTCCAATTTTCCTTAATAAATTCTCCTGTACAAGTTGATTTTTTAATGATCCTTTATGTATTTTATTCTCTAATAAACAATAAATAGCTTCATTTCTGACAATGCGCATATATATTTATAATGTTTATAGTTTTTGCAGAAGCTCTTCTGCTGTTTTTTTATGGAATGAGCCTTGATTTTACTTTACTGCCTTTTGTCCAAGGCAGCTGTTTTTTTTTTCTTTTTTTTTTTTCTTTTTCAAAAAACAGGCATTTCCTTCTGGAAAGTGTTACCTCTCTATGTAATTGCCCATAGCTGTAACACATGTCCTTGATTTTATTGCATCTAGTATGCCAGGTTTCTTACTTTCTGATTTAAATAAGCCTCAAAAGCTTCAGAGAATATATGTTCCTTCATCCTGCAGAGCAGTTCAAATGCTGCATCTATCACTGTGTTTAACTCGTTCATGAACATGAGTTTACAACCTGTTACTCTGCAGATACCTTTCTTTCCGTGAGTGCTTGGCTCGTGGGTCTATTTTGCTGTATGGCTTGTAACAGTAACACCATGTGTTAGCGAAACTGCAAGAGCATGGAGCAACCTGATATCTAGCATAAACTGGAAGTCTTTGCTATCATGCTGGGTAATGTCAGGTCTATGGATGAACCATGACAGCTGGTGAGTGGGCAAATGGAAAAAGTATGGCATCTACGCTGAGTTTTAAAATATAGTAAAGTCCGGCCAAATGCAATTGTTACACTGATTCTCCAAAGGGTTCTGCCCTTAGCCTCCATTAATTATCATGAAAACTCAGTTGCTCGGCACCTTACATATTAACATAACCCACATATTAACCCACATATTAACACTGACCAAATGTTTTAGGCTGTGAACTCAACTGGCTGCTTGTACTGTAGTAAATAACCAAAAAGACAAATGAGGACGACATGTAACTGCTCTAAAGTGGAGATTTAAGATATCTGATGAGATTTTTGATTGGGATCATACAGAAAAAGCAGCAATGCTGATGCTCAGTAACTTTGTGTTGGGGCACATGATGTTGAGTGCTGCACTGGCACATGAAGCACCAGACCTTATGGAGTTGCAGCATACAGGGAAGTATACATTTCAAATGCTTGCCAAGCTGTACTAGGGTCAAGATATGAGCTCGTCAAATAGAACACACTTTTCTTTAGCTATTATGTACTAAAAATCAGTGTTTTATTCATTGTTCAGTATGGGGAGATCTGTTTCTTCTTTGAGTACTATTTCAGTTTTAAAATGTATTCTTGTACTTAGCCTGACAAGATACACCAATACTAATGGGTATGGTTCTAGTCTAAGAAAAAGGAGTGTCAGGTCTCCCACTCAATAACAGCAGGACTGTACTTGAAGTACACCAGCATTCCTCCAGTTTTCAGGGAAGTAAATAATAAAACAGAGGTTTCTCTTTAGAGTAGATACATGTGTATAACTGCCTGTAATCCAGGAACTGCTGCAGGCATTTCTCAAGGCTGGCTGTTTGAATTTGTCTAGCTTGGTGCTGTGCCAGTGATCATAACAAATAATTGACTTTTTAAAAATGTATTTCTTCTTTACTATAGACATGAAGATTTGATTATCAAGCAAAAAAGAATGGCAGGTCCCTATGTTTTATAGCTATGTTATTGCTTATCAACGTAGATTGGGCTTTTCAAAGTGCTTAGAACAGTATGAAAATAATTGACTACTAATGGTCGCAATGTGAAGCTATGAACAAAACCTCAAAATGAACGAGGGACCTCAGGAAGATGCAGGTGCATCAGCTAGGAAAGTAGCCACTGGAAGGCTGCAGAGATCAAAGGGAAGCTGATTCCATTTGTGATACACATTTGCAGTGTTGGTTTGGGGATCCTGAGGCTGCATAGTGAATTGTTGATCATTTATTCTTAGACATGTTCTCACCAAGTAAACTGAAAGTAGGAGGGGAGATCTCCCTGTTGCTATTTGTGCTACAACTGTTTTCTAAAGAATTACTCTTTTCATTTTTTTTCTAGTATTTTTCACTAAAAAGGTTAATAAAACTGATATAATACTATTTTTTTGCTGGATAGTATTTTGTAAAACTTGTTTAAATCATAACAAACAGTTACACTCTTATGGCTGTATGACATATCTTCCTTTTCAGTAAAAGCATTCAATTTATGTTATATTGAAAGGCAACATTTCCTGGACTGTTTGTGTGTTGTTTACATTTACTTTTGGTGATGAGGGAGAATATTCAAGCAGATTGTTACAAGACAGTGTTATGGCTTGTGCATGCATGCAATGTAGAATGCACACATGAACTATGTTACACAGAATAATTTGGCATGTTTTCATTGCAGGAAAATCTTCTGTGGCAAGTGCTTTTGTTTTGTTTTGTTTTGATTTGTAAAAAATTCCCTGCCCATAGGACCATGAGTGAAACTTTCTCTGGAGAGGAAAATATGTCAAAATGGAACTTGCAAAAGAATCAGAAATCAGGAGAAGATACCTGAAGGCACCTGGTGGTACCTGATACCAGAAGATACCTGACACACTTTGCTAGCAAAAGTGAAGCTGCTCTCCTCTGCTAGTCTCAGCTAATGGTTAGGTTTTCCTGATTTATTAAGGATGCATACCTCATTTTGTCACTTTTAACTTAGAGGTTACTACTTTAAAGGCAATCCTATAAGCTATTCATTGGTGTTTTGGGTATTTTTAAAAGCCAGTCAGTTGGAACACAGTTGTTCTAGTGAGAGAATTGATTGAAAATTGATTTTGTACGGAAGCTGCAAATATTTATCTCTAGGATGTAAACAAGATTTAACACATGAAGGATTTAAGCATTTGATTGCTTAGTATCCTTTCTTGTTTTATCCTATTTTTATTATGTCTACTGGGCAAAAATTATTTTTATGCAATTGCCCCACTTATTTTACTAAAATATTAAAACAAAAACCTTAACGTTAATGGAAAAACACAAGGTGCTCTCCTTTTTTATAAAAGGGTGCTGGAGAGATCTAAGTTGAATTTACTTGGAGTTAGACATTGTGAACTTTATCTTAATATTTTGTTGTTTATAAATACAGTTAAAATGGTTAATTTAAGCAAACAAAACAATACTTATGGGGAAGACACAACTTTGAATACTATGAATATTTCAATAACGTTTTGTAATTTTTTAAAGTCTTTTAGTTCTCTTACTGTCAGTTAAACTAAATAGGTTTCATTTTAGTATGTTTTCTGTTACTATGTGATCTGGAACTTAAGTCTTCAGGGTAGAGATAAACATACTTAAAAGTGAACAACTAAAGCAATTATTAACACCTTCCAAATCTGATACAAATTTAGCACTGCTATGGCATAACTGTAAGATTTTTCTACTTACATTATGTTTTCTTTTTAATGTGTCTTTGTGAAATCAAGATGAAAAGCAAAGGACTAATTACAATTTTTCCAAACTTTACTGAAAGCAGTAAAACACTTATTTTTTTTTTAATTCTCTCTCATTACTCTTGATGTTTAGGATATCAAATATGTGTCTGAGTAGAGGGAAACTTTGAAATGAAGTGTTGAGAAATACATCCTCATCAATATATGTGGCAGCACTAGATTACTAAAACCTTGAAATCCCATTGGATTTAAATGATGAAGAGATAGCCGTGAGGTTATTGCTATAACTGTGATACAGCAATTACTTTTCCCTTGTCTGTTAATCGCATAACATGCCTCATGTAGAAGAGGCTTCCCATTTGTCATTGAATCTTTAATAATTTATTCTGTTTCATATACAAGACTGTTTACATCCACCTACACTCCTAAATTATTTACACTCAAACGAATATTATCATAATCTTCTAACTGCACCATCAAATAAACTTCTTTTCTTGTATGGAGTGGTTGAAAAAGATTTTGGGAAAGTACTTTAAGAACCATTTTTATTTTTGCTGCCATCTAGGACTAGTAAAGGTGTAGCAGTTTTCTCTTGGCAAAGGCACAATTGCAATAGCTTGGTGCAGCCAGTCCTATGACTATCCTAGAGCTCATCACTCACAAAACTCCACACAGGCTGCTGTTGATATCAGTTTCTGGTGCCTTCCAATTTAGCCTTGTATGATCTGCAGCTGTTTCACAGCCCCCACCTACGGATTACTTGGCATTTGGGAACTGTAATCATCTTCATGAGCTTCCAACAGCTTGTCCCATAGTCAAGCAAGTTAAATCTTTACAAATCCAGTGTATCTTACGATCTTAATCCTGCCAGTTGCAGAAAGGTATCAGTCATTATGGAGTTCTGGTAAATCTCTTACTTTACACTTGGGATGAAAGTATAATTTTTTTTAGATATCATGAGAAAGTCTCGCTTTCAAATTTAGCATTAAGATCTTTTTGAGGTGAAACAATCAGAACTGTTTCACAGCTATATCCTTTTTAGTCAAGTCCACAGGAAAACTGGGAGAGCCTCTCTTTCTATATGTGATTCAACTGCACAGGGCAGTAAAGAATCACTTATCTCAACTGTGATCAGGGTTTTCAAAATCTTTAAAAACAGATCTAAAGCATATATTTTTACTGAAATCTACAGACTCAGTCAGGCTTAGCAACACTTTCAGAGATGCCTCAATTCAGTTTCCTTACTTTGTTAAAATATCTGTTCCTGTCCTGTCTGAGTAAGAAGTGAAGAAAGGAGTAAGTCTGACAATAAAGTACTGATTACTTGGTATTTCCAAATACATTGTTGTTGTCCCATGTAAAACAATGTCATACCCCTGCTTATGCAGGGGGGTTGGACTAGATGATCTCCAGAGGTCCCTTCAAACCTTAACCATTCTGTGATTCTGTGACAAGATAATACTTATCTCTGTGTGGAGTACATTACATTGAGAGTAATGGGGCTTGTGCTTTTCCATTTCTTCTTCTCTGCAGTTACATGCCCCATCACACAGAACCAGTATATTATAATAATAGGAATAGTATTAAAACCCAAAGAAACACAGAGCTCAGTCCCAGTGTATGTAGAATGTTTTCTGTTTTTGATTCAGGCCAGCCCTTTTTGCCCAGCAAATTCCATTCTACATTCACTGAGAGCAACTTTAACCAGCAGTATAAATTAAAGTACTTGAGTTTTAAACAAGAATCTATGTATTATTAAGCTATTTTGATAGTTGGGATTCTGTTCTGATTCAGAAAGAAATAGAAACATTGCCTAAAATAAGCACAGAAGGTTTAAAGAACAGTTCAACATTACCATTTGCACAGCAAGCAACATCAAGCCTATTCATATTTCAAAAGGATCAGAGTCACTGGTAGGCTCCCTTCCATTTCTTTTCACTCCAGTAGAGTTTGCCTATGTTTATCACTGCTGAGTTTGGCTTGTACAAAGTTAAGCATGTTTCAGCACCTTTCATTCAGCTGGTTTAACTAGTTCATATATTCCTTTTGATGTATTGCAGCTGTTCTTGTGTTTAATTTATGCAAATATTCCAGAGTCTACATTTTTTAGCAGCTAAACCAGAATGCATCGTTGCAGAAATACAAGAAGAATATTTGCACTACATATTTAGCAACAGGTAGTCTGATACTTCTGATACCAACAGTTGTTCTGCCTTCAATCAAGAGATTTACAATAGCTTTCTAGGCATAACTGAAGATCTG
Organism: Tinamus guttatus; assembly: GCF_000705375.1. The sequence goes on along the minus strand of NW_010576409.1, from coordinate 274,353 downwards.
TGGATTCAGTTGCATTATTTGCCTTGATAGCTGAGTGATTTCAAATAGCTGATAAATGAATGGAAGATGTTACTTGTTATCGAAAACATATGACTAGGAAAAAATAGGTTCAGTAAATTAATAACTTAAATAGTCTAGCTATTCTTATCCTTATGTCTCTCATTATTCTCAGTAGCTTATCTTTTTATAGTGTAATTATAATTAGCATTATAATACATCTTTCCGTTTTGAAAGAGTAAGTACAGATTCACACCTGTATTCAAAATGAAATAGATTTCATAATGCCATATATTTTTTAATTTAAGATGCTCAAGGAATATCTTAACCTACTTATTAAAATCTCTTGGAAGAAAGCATAGCTCTTTCAGGTAAACTCAAACATTGTATGTGTAATCGTTTTGTACCTTGTCTTTTGCTTTTCAAACCAGTGGTATATTTCAGGTTTTCTCAAGGTCACATTTCTCGTCCTCCTGAAAGAGGAAAAAAAAAAAGAAAAGAAAGGTACTTTCGAATTATGCACATTGTGTGTATCTGCATCTGTGTATTGTTATTCAGCGGGCTTGGATTGCAATGTTGGTTGCTAAATTCTCTTAAAAATACTTGGTAAATATAAACCTGTTAGTATATGTTAATCTAGATCTGTTTTCCATTCCATTACATGTTTTCTTGGGTGATCACTAACAACAATTGCAAAAGAAAAATATGCACTACAGTAGGCTTATTTCTGGGTCCTATAGCATTTAATGATAAAAAAGGGGATTTACAGAGAGGAAAAAAAGGAAATCCATGCTTTTTAATGTTCTTTTGTCAAACAAATGTAAAGGTCTCCACAGGCAAGGATTAGCTAATACAAATGTGCTTTCTGAGCAGCTATTGAAGAATTATTAATAAACATAATTATAGCTGAGTTCAGGATATTCAGCCTTGTAAATATGACCTGTTATAATTTCATTATGGTTGGCTGAAGCCCTAGGAAAAGCTGATGTTTCATCTTCTTTTTACAAGTCCTAATGAATTATTGGAAAGTGGCTGATTAGAAAGCACTGAATCAGAAAGGGCTGCTGCACTGTTAGTCTTTGGTGATGTTGTTTACTTCCCAGGTTGAGTCCTTTCCTTGGCCAGCAGTCTTAGTAATGAACCTGTGAGACTACTTAGCTGGGCCTCTATAGACCATGTGTCCATGTTGAGAAGTCACTGTTCATAGTGTCAAAGAGGATTCTGTCCAAAGAGAGGGCACGATGATATTGTGTTGTAGGTGAAATGGATACAGCAATGAAAGAGGAGTGCTCAAATAGATGTTTACATTCTCCTAACAGAATATAGTAGTGGTCCTTTGTGGAGCTGTACTTAATGCCTGTTTGTGATACTCCTGCCACTGTAGGCTTGCAAAAGAGCTTGAAACTGCACCAAGTATCAGCATATTCTTCAGCTTTGTCTTCAGGGAGCTCCAGAGTTTAGGTAAAGGATGAAGAAAGTGCAGATATAAGGGATTAGAGTGTTGATAGTGGATGCAGCTCATCTTGAAGCTGAACTCAGGTTCATTCCTTGACAGTGTAAATACATTCAAAGAGGTGAATGAACTTCTGAGTAATTGGTGTTGTCTTTACTGTGGCTTTAGTGTTGTTCCTCCGCTTCCCACAGCATGTTTATGGGATAGTCCCTCGTGAGGATTCACATTTCCCAGCAAATTAGCTCCATACTGGAACATTGCCTCAAGTAAACTCAAATAAGAAGGAATAGACCATATCCTGATTTTTTTCACTGCTTAGATTAGCGTCTTTTCTTTGGGGATGATCTTGCAACATGCTTAATAGTTTACATATGGCTTCTACAGATAGGAGTGACCTATATTTTAAAAAGTTATGAGTTTCAGAGATGTCTTGTTGATGTACTTTGGATGGATCTTAGCCTTATGCAAGCTAAGAATAGGTAAAACACTTAAAACCAAGTTATAACCAGTTATAACCAGGTCTCCTCTTTTGTAGAGATTCAAAGGGTGCAAAAGAGAAAGAAATAACAGGAAAGATGATTTTGCCAGACAGGTAAAGACTTATTCATGCTGGGAGAATCTGCAGCTGGGCAACTCTATGTTTGTTAAGCCCCTGTGCCACTAGAATAGAAAAAAAGTTTGGCTCGGGGAAGAGAATCTAGCTCAAAGAACTTAAAATAAATATCAGATGTCGGAGCTGTGACTTAATTGTTTAGCTAAGTAGATCATGTGAATTACACACAGATTGAGGATCTGTTTTTGCTTCTATTGAAATCAAGGAGAACAGAATGAGGCCATACTCTTCGTCTAGTGCCTTTCAGCTATCAAAATTCTGTTCTTGTGAATATGACAGTTCCTGAAATCACTTCTTGTACTCATCAGGAATCCTAGAGAGGTGCTAGTAATACTTTATGTTTTGTTACGGTCAACATAAACTAAGACTCTAAAAAATTGTATTTCCTTGGTTACTCTCTTTTTTCTCGTTTGTTCATTTGTTTGTTTTTTGTTTGTTTTGTTTTGAAATTTGCTATTAGATTTCAAACTGTGACACCTAAGACTATAAGCATCAAAATCAGAAATCCAGTTTTGTATGTCAGTTTTTGAAAGCAGCCAATTTTAGAGATACATTGAGAGTTATGCTTATTTTGCTCCTTTTGACATGTATTCTCAGATGAAATCTCTGTTGGCCTCAAAATTATGCTCCAACTCAAAAGTATTAGCTTAAAAAAATCCTCCCTGTGTGGCTACTCTGATAGCCCGATAACTTTATCAGTAACATTTTTTTGTCTTCTCTAACAAATGTGCCAGAGGTATTTGCTAACTCTATGAATAAAAACAGATAAAATACTTTTTTTTTCTTTTATGTTTGCTCACATTATTCCATTTTTCCTTAGGCAGATTAAAATTCTCTTTTAGATTAAATATATATGTATATTTAATCATGAAGGCTCTGCAGAAGTGAATAAATAATCTTAAGAAAGATAGCCTCAGGTGAAAACTTAAAAGAATTGTTTAGATATAATCAAAATTAAAATTACCTAGAGCTGACTATTAGTCTTGTTTTCTGGGAGAAGTGTGGGATGTTGGGAGAAGGCTTCACGTGTACAGCTGAAAATACATTTCCATTACCTGGCCGAGAGCCTGCACATAGTTCTGCTGACAGAAAGAAATACTGGTAGACAGGTGACAGGAAGAGAAGCATTTAAAAAGATCTACAGCCAGTTTACAGACTGACATGTATTTCTATAAATTCTGGCTGGATAATGAATGACTGTTGGTATAACATGTCACTGATGTCATTGTAAATGAATGGAATATAAAGAAATCACTTAGTAACAACACATTTTTGGATGGAAGATACTGTGGGAAATACTCTGAATAATTAGGGCAATTTTTAGGTGCTGGCCTCTGCATTCAGACCACAAAGGCCATCAGAGGATGGGAGGGAAAAAAAGCAAGGGGGATATCAGAGCTGTTTCACTGTTCTGCTGAATGCCTATAACAGGCAGAAGTGTTCCAGGGGCTGCCCCACTGCAGCAAGCACTTCTATTCCCTGACTCCAGGGATTCAATGATCATCCTAATATTAGTAATACCACTGCTGCAATCTTTCAACCAGACACAATGTGTGATTTATTTTCTTCACAAGTGTGCCTGAACACTCAGCAATTATTTTCCATTCAAAAATGATGAGTTACGCAAAGAAAAATCAAGGGGTCAGGAAGGTCAAAGGAGGAGCATAATATTGTCAATGTTAAAAAGCTGAATAGTGGACAGCAGACAAAACTATCCTCTGCCTCCCTTCTCCCTAGCACTTTGGACCTGATTAAAAGCTTCATCTATAGCTTGAATAAGCTAGCGTCCTTCATCCTTGGGTTATTTCTTTCCCACAGTTCAGTGCCCAGGCTCAGAGGAGCTAACTCTAGGGATAATCTGTTGCTCTTAAGGGGTTGCTGAACTGGAGGCTGAGAACCTTTTTCAGGCTGTAAATAGTCCCTGCTTTGCTGAGGTGGGAAAGCCTCCCTGGAATTATTGTTCATTCCGTTGGTTGTCTTCATAGTGACGATTACTGCTAACTATTCCTGTCACTCCCTCATCCGATTCACAATTTGGCAGAGTCCAGCCAAGATGAGGAGGCCAAAGGAAACTCAGAGCAGGGCAAAGAGCAAAAGCTGAGGAACAGCAGGGAACGGGAAAGAGGGGAGGACCTGCCACTGCTCTCCCAACAGCTAGGAGGATCCTGTTGTTGAACGTGAATAGTCTTTACCACATGACAGTCTCTTAGTGCCCATGAGATCCCTCTTATTCTTCGCTTGGGGACACTTTTCACTGAGCAGGGATCTTTGCACTCGTATGTAGGTTCTGCTTTCCCACCATGGCTGACTAGTGCTGGTGTTTCCTCCTGATTTCTATCACTGCAGCAAGCAGCCAGCTGAGTCCTTGTGCCCACTTACTGATGTCTCCAACAGCCTGAACAAATAAGAGCACCTGAAAGTGAGACATACGAGTTTTCCCAGGTGTTTGCTGTTCTCTGCTTTCATATCTCATATACTTACAGAGGTACAGGCTGAAGATAGGGGATTGCTGCTATTTAACCAAGATGATGAACCATGACTGTAGTCTTAAAACTCATCTCTGCTCGCTCACATCCCCTCAAGATTGTGGAAGGAGTGTTTGTTGCAGAAGTCTTGTTTGCCCTTACATAGTACAATTTACTAGGAGGATCAGCTAACTCTGATTTTTAATTTTTTCTTCCAGGAGACACAAACTGCATACTCAGATTTTAAAAATACTTTATTATTGAATTTGAACAATCTGTTTTTTTCTTTTTCTTTTTCTTTCTAATTCTTTTTTCACTTATGTTGTGAGAAAGATGAAAAGCATCCCTCCTACATCTCATGTTTTTCTAGAGGGTAGCATTTCCTTACATCCAAATGGAGTTTGCTAGTTCTGTGTCCTTGTGGCTTTCATATTTTCTGTCTACTCTAATTCTAAATTTTTTCTGTAATCTAAATTGCTCAAGCCACTTGCTTTTGAGCCTGTCAGCCTTTTCCATCTTTCAGATTATGGAGGACTTGTTTAAAAATAATTTTTCCCCACAACTTTGGAAAAAGCGATCTAGGTACGATTGAGTATTTGAGTGATAAGGTGATAAGTAGTTGTCTTTTGAGCTTTCTGTCCTGCCTAGGTGCAGGTGTCAAGGGTAGATACTGAATGCCAAATGCCACCCTGGCTGTTCCTCCTTTTTTTTTTTTTTTTTTTTCTTTTTTGTTTTCTCTTGCTCCTGGATGTGTGTTCCAGCCTCTATCCTTCCACTGCCACAGGTGCTTTCATTATTGTATGGTACAGTAATGTATATCATGGAGACCAAGAATCTGAGACGTCACCGGCACGTGTGCTGTCTCAAAGGTGGTCTCACAAGTTTCTCTGTAGACAGTGAAAAGTTTGATTATAAAAGGAAAAACTTTTGTATCCCTCCAAAGCAGCAGCAGAATAATAGCATGATAAAGAGCAAATTGAGGCAAAGTTAGCCTGGTTTTGCTTTGCTCTTGCTGTTTAGATTTTGTGAAAGATTCTGTTGAAGGATTGATTTCATCTGAAATGTAAAAAAAAAATAGAAATAAAACTTCACTTCCGAGGGCTTCATGTCATCTTTCCCTTCCCTTTCTTTGCAGGAAAAGAAGAGGTGGCTTTCACACAGATTGGATTTGGGAGGGTCTATATTAGCACAGGAGCAACTACGTTGCTACAAGTTGCTTTCATTGTGTTCTATGAAATCCAGAGAGAAAATAAGCAGATTATGAGATGACATCCTAAATTTCTGCGACAGGTGAAAGAAGAGGAAACTTCAGCAGTAAAGAACATTTAGAGTTTTTGTTTTCTTAGGTAGGGTGGAATGTGAAACTCTGTTTCTCATACAAATGAGGTGCTTTCTGAGGAAGCATCACAACTGTGCTTCCAACTCTCTGGAAAGAGAAACTTAAATTAAATGTTTTTTTCCAGCTAATTTATGACAAACACATAAGGCTAATTAATGACTTTCCATGAAAATAGCAGTGTTTTAAGACATGGAACATCTGAAAAGAAACTAAAAAAGTGGGTATTCCTTTCATTAAATACTATCAAACAAAAACAAACAAACAAAAAAAGCAGAGGAGTAACTTGTAGGATAGTAGTTATAGCTTTTTCCTGTGTTTGAAATGTGACAAGGAGCTTGAGACATTTCATTTCTAACTTGACGTGCTCCTTCGTACAGTTGTAATAGAAATTCAGAAACAGCATTTAATAAATTCACATAAACAAGGAATGAAGAGGTTAGTAATACCACACTGTAACAAATGAATGCATTTCCTACTCTGGATATAAGAGCGTATCCTCATGCTGTATCTTTACAACCTTACATAGTCTTTATATAATATATAGCGTTTAATCAAAAGGACTTCAAGGGCGTGAGAGCAGTGAGGATCCCAGGACAAATTCCTCTCTTAGGTGCCTGTAGGCTGTGAACTAATGGGAATAATAGTACACAGGATGTATATGAGAAAGTTATTCCTTGAATTAAACCTAGTATCTGACACTTAGAATCATATGACTGGAACCTACTGGGTTTATTAACTCCAGCCATCTGCTATTTCAGGCAACATGCCCTAGAAGTTTGTTCATAAACTCTTCTAAGAACTGGAATGTTCCTAGCTAATGTTCCTAGTTAACTTGTCTTGCCTGTTTATCACTTAGCAGAGATAAATAAATAAGCCTTTCTTCCTGAAGAAAGTTCCAAGTCACGTTAGCCTTGCTTTTTTTGTGCCACTATTTATATTATATTCTAGCACGTACAGTCTTCCATACTATTTTTAAGAGTGTTGCTAAGACTTACTGCCCACTTCCTAAATAAAAGGTATACATCCAACTAAATGAAACCAATTCTCTAAAGTTAGTCATCTAGTATTTTATCTTGGTACCCATCCCAAGGACTCTGTAGTAATAATACTGTAAGTCACCTGACAAATATTCGTATCCAAAAAACCTTCCTTAATATTCTAACAATTCCATTAATGGGGTGTTGATGAGTGAGGGGGACCATGCAGCTGTGAGTGAGAGTGGAATGTGATCCCAGTCATTATAAAAATGTAACTCTTCAAAATGTTTCAAGATTATTTTTAGAAATCTTAAAAACAAAGGGGGATGAACCAGAAATGGGGTATTTCAAGCTTATGCCAGATTGCAGCGCTTAAATGTCAATCTCTGAAGCAAATGTTTCCAGGACATATAAACAGACAAAACCAAGGCAGACTGAGTTTGGAAAGCAGCATGCCTTTGCTGTTTATGTATATTTTTAATGTATTCTTTTTCTCATTTTGCTATGGTCTGTAGAATGTGTCCTTATTTGTTTTTATGGATCTCTTCTTACACGACTTTTTGTATTTGGTAAAATAATTAGTATTTGCGATATTGTTATTCTGGTAGAATCAAATAGAGTACTGTTATCCCCCTGGCAAATTCCACCTGACTATTAATCACACTGGGTTTAAGGGAGAGACTGATGTAGATAAGACTTACCACGGCAAGTGAGAGTTGAGTGATGTAGCCCAGGAAAGGCTCTGGAATGAGAATGAATGGTTGGCACTACACACCATGGGATGAGAGGAGAAAAGTGGAAATGGAAACTAAAGGCAAGTCTGAGTTTTACAAAGTTAGTGCTTCTTTTTATGCCCATCTCTAGCACATTTTGGAACTACACTGTTTTTTCTAAGTATAGTGCCACTGGTGACTAAAAACTTAATCAGCCATACTGAAAGCAGGCACTGTGAGGTTGTGCTATAAGCCATGTCAGAATGCTCTTTATTGTTCAAGTTCCTAATGCCCATTTGTTACAGAACAAATTCTATAGAAATAAATTTCTAATTTTTTATTCGTAACACCAGATATTATATTCATAGCTAAAGTAGTTATGAGATTTTTTTGAAGAATAATGATTTCTCCCTTTTTTGTTTAATGGGATATTATTTGCTATGCTCACATCAGAAAAATATTATTGGAATGAATGTCAGGGAAAGTAAGCAATAAGTCACTAATTTAAGTATCCTTAGAAACACTGTTTCAAATTTGGACAAGTAAAAAAAGCATTTGATATGGACTACCAGGAATAGCATATTAGGACTTGACTAATGAAGTACAATCAAGCATCATATTTTGCATTCCATATATTCTCTATAAATGAAGTCAAAATACTTAATAAATTTTTTATGGACAGCAACTAAATCCAAAGAGTATAAAGGAATATTTATATGTGCTCTTAGGGAAATAAAAGATAAATCGACCAAATCATTTATTGTAAATTCTTAATCACACTCTATTTGTAACCCTTATGCTCTAGACTATACTTCGTATTGCAAGAAGTGAAAGAACAACACTTGCTAGGTGGAGTAAATCAGAAGCCTAGCAAGCACAACTCTCAGAGCAGAAAGATATGCATAAGTCAACTCGGCATGTTCTACGTTCAGCAGATGGCAGTGGTATGCAGTTGTAGATTAATTTAGGATTTTGTCTTGAGCAGACACTATGATCTCCATGAAACCAAGCAGTATTGTTTTGAGGTTTGTTTGTGTTCTTTGAAAAAAATATTAAGACTACAGATAATTTTTTTCACATGTTGGAGCAGACAGTGATAGAAAATGCTGAGAATCTTTGTTAATTTATTGAAAACTTCATTACACACCACTTCCAAGCATGCAGTGAACTTTGGATTTCAGACAACACTATTACACAGAGAAAGGAATGTATCTGTTTGGAGCACTGAATCACTTTCTATCTATGTCTCATGGAACTTAATACTCATCAAAGTCTCAAACTAAATTTATTCAGTAAGTGGAAATGGTGTGTGCTACTTAACCCAAGTAGTAATACCACGACTTCTCAGAATACCTTGCACAGAAATAGATAATTTGTCTTTTCTAAAGGAATCAATTGCAAGTCTTCTGAGGAAAAAGGGTGTGTTTGTGTAAACAAATTACTGAATCAATTAAGGTTATTACAAAGCATGAAATTATGGAAAACTGGAAGCAAAACAAAAGTAGAAATGTGGTGTATGTGGTAGAAACCACAGATGAGAAGACTAACAAGAATTAAATTACATCATTTAAGCAGACATTTTCTTACATAGGAGCTATTTCTAGCAAAAATAATAGAAAATGTTTAAAGAGTTATGATTTTTAATGATGGAAGGAGTTGTTCTCTCTTGCACAAAGCAATGGTTTTCTTGCCTCCCTATGGGAAACAGCAATAGAAAATGCATTAAATATGTCAGACTATGAACTGAGTTGTAACACAAGTGAAAATTTGTCCTGAGGATATGGAGCATGCTTGGATAGATCCCATAATCAATTGCTGGACCCTTGGTAGAGAACACCAATGTCACACATTTTAAATAAACATCTGTGTACTGTGTTTCTCTGCTGTATTAGACATCACATGAGGATCCAGAGAAACATTTAAATGTACAGGGCTACTGTTTATTTGAAAAAAAAAAAAGGAAGAAATAATAACATTCTGATTGCACATTCTGATTGCAATGGGATAGCAGCAGCTACAAGTGTTAAACATGAAACATTGTCGAAGCTGCAGATTTACAGACAAGACCTTAGTCCAGCTGTGGATCCAAGAGTAATAATTTTGAGCAGTATGGTCCCAGCCAAAGCATGAAAGCAAGAAAATAATATGTTTAAATTCATTAGAGTACTGAAGACAGAAGTATAAGTCATTCATTAATTCAGCTCTACTTAATATCAGCTGCTGTTGAAGGCTGCCTGTAGCAACCATTCTCCAGAGTGCCAGAAACCATCAGGGTAGCAAAGTCCTTTGCCAGGGAATGGGATTGACCCCCTACAACAGCCAACCACAGTGGTGACCACATACTATCCTCTCTATCTAGCAGAATTGTCTGGATTTGGTCTGTACATCCATGCTTCTTTATGCATAGGGTCTTTTGCCATACGTTTCTTCAGAGTAACCTAGATCCAGGCACTACCAGTAAACAAATCAGTTATCATACTAGGAGCTTGCTACGTACACTTAATCTCCTAGAAATAAACCTCAAACCTATCCTTCCCCAGCCAGCAAATATCTGCAAAGAAGTCAAGAGTGTTGGGAAGGAATTAATAATTTCTTTAAAAAAGTACAATCATGCCGGTGATGCTTTTATCTTAGCACTGTGAGCCCATTCCATTCTCTTGTCTTTGAATACATCACTTTACTGGATATTTTTCTCTTGTTTCTGTCAATTTTTATCTCTACTGGTTAAGGTCTTTTGATACTATACTAGTTTCTTTGTGAATTTGCATATGAAAGAATATTATCACATTTATTACCACACATTTTATTTTTACATAAACAAAATCCATCTTGGCATTGTTTACTGTATGCAGACTTATTAACTAATCTTTTAATCTTTCAGGAGTGTCACAGTAGGCAAAGGTTGCTGTCTTTAGGCACTGTAGGGAGGTTCTAGTAAAGAAATGACTGATTCAAATAAAGCTCTATTTCCGCTTTAACAAGTACTCCTGACAGTTTTACTGACAGTGTTCCAATATTTATAGAAGCATGGTATTTATATCACTGCAAGATTTATTCCTATACAACAAACAAATATAGACTTAAACAAGTATAGCTTAAGTGGAAGCTTTGAAGAGTCTTGTCCTTCAAACTGTCACTTCTAATTAAGACTGTATTAACACATACTGTGTTATAAGCAGTTCTGTGATATGAAATGATCCCCTGACAAAAAAATCACATGTTATTTTCATGCCAAAATGACATTTTTAGAAGCATGAGCATCTCACTTTAAATGAGAGTCAGCAGCAACTCAGTTCTGTCAGTTTTCCCTTGCCCTCTTACTAACAATAAAACATTTATGTTTTCTAAATGCTGCAGTTCAAAGTAATTTTAAGCAAAATATGTACAAACCTAAGATTCAGATTATATGTTTAGCAGTTGTGCAAAGTCTTGATAAATCTAAGTGAGACTCAGAAAAACAGTTTGTAAAATTGGTAATACAAGACCTTGCTTTGCAATAAAATTATTTTGCCTTGACAGTATTATAACTAAGAGACCAGAAGACTAGGAAAGAACAAAACAAAAAACAAAACAAAACAAAACAAAACAAAAAAAGAAAGCATTAAGGATAATTCTAAAGCATTGCTTTATATGAAAACAGATAATTATGTTAAGCCAAAATGACTGTTTCCAGATATGAAGTGCTTTTCAATGACTGAAAAGTGGAGAGCTGGAGCAGCTGTGCCTCCCTGTCTCTGAGCTCAGACCATCTTCCTATGGTATAAACTTAACCATTCTATTTAGTGAACAGAGCTGGAAAACCCTCAAAATTTGTCATGACTTTTTCCATTAAAATGTTCTGTTTTTTTAGGCAGCAGACCAGCAGTGGATCTGTCCTAGCCCCGTTAATAGTTTTACATGACCATTGCTACTTGTGGAAGGGGTGTAGAATTATTTTGCCCAGAAGAATAATTAACCTAAGCCACATATAGAGGTCCTAATGCAAACAAGAAAGAAATCCTTGAATTAAGAAGATTATTTATGGTTATAAGATGGGATTATACTGAGGATGAATGTGATGTATTAAGTTCCTTTTAACTCCTTTGTAATCTCTTTCATGAGTAGTGCAGGTTTTCTAAGTCTAGACACAGGAACGCCACCAGCTGAATATTTATCATGATGAAAAACAGTTAACATATCCCATGTGATTGTCTGTGATGTTTATGCAGTGTATATTACCAGCCTATCTAACATGGTCTTGTGGCAACAATCAACACTCTGTTCACTCAGTACTTTGTGTGAATTTTCCTATTTGTCATTTGCCATTTAATATTGTTTTGATTTTAATAATGCTTTGCCAATGCACTTTATTTATATTATACATTGGTGCTTTTTCTTTTTGAAATTTATATCCATCAAAGGAGTCTGACTTGTGTTATGAGGATCAGAATGTGCATTGGGAGAGTATACTAGGTTGTCTATGTTAATTGATAGAATCAGCTTGAAATATGACAGAAGCAATGAAAGTTGGTTAGAAACTAGAATAGCCTATTATAGAGGCTCCTTCTTGATGACTTTTTACTGACTTATCAAAGCTTCCTTTATGGACTTGAGATCATGCTCCTGGCAGCAGTGAGATCTGTTTGGGAGGAAGTGATAAATATTGCATTCAAAAGGATGTTTATCAGTTTGATTAAATCCTCGGAGAACTCAGCCTCACATCTGTGTGCAGAGAGGAGGACTTTGCCTACTGTTCAAAGCAGACAATTCTGAAAACCTGACTTTGAAGAAAAAATAGAAAATGCTATGGTGGCCATGATTTCCCAGCTTGCCTGGTCTCATTAATAGTATCATGGCCCAGCCATGGTGCTGGAAGACAGAGGAAAGTTACTGCGCTTGTGTAGGAAAATTAATAGTTCAGGTCGAGTTGTCCCTGCTGTTAGAGTAGTGGACAGAAGTGTTCCAGTAACCTGTGCCCGCCCGTGCTTTCTATACAAATTAGCTTAGGCTGCCTTTGTAGAGGGCTAGCAGATCACTGACATATTTTACGAAGAGAAAGTACTGCATTATAACAAAATGGACACTTCAGGGAAGCTGAAATGTGGGCACATGTTGAAAAGATGATTGCTGCCTCGAGGGATGGCAGCCACAGCAGGGGAGAAACCAGCACGCAATCAGGGTCATTCAGCCACTTTACAACTCATGACTGACCTAGTTTTCCCTATTGGAACACGCATAGCTGGGCTGGTGTGAACTCTCAGACCGATGTAGGTTATTCATGAGAAGTAGACCCTGCAGCATAATTTTTGAGGCTTAAGGACAAAACTGTAGAGCTGTAGATTATGTTTGAAATTCCTAGTGTCTCTCCTGAGCAAGTATCAAAGTGGGCATCAGATCCTTCGTTCTCTTTTAGCTTCTGTGCATTTAAGGACAGAATTTTGGCCTATTGCCCTCTTTGATAATATTAATTGTATTGCAGACTATTCCTGTGCAATTTTATGTGGTAAAGAGCAGTTACCATTTCACAGTGAATTCTGCAGACTTCGGGTGGAACCAGACCCAAATGTTCTTTTTCAGAGCAAAATACAGATTATTCTTAGCGGAGTTTCACCAGATTTTGGTTATTCCTATTTACTGATTCACTCAAGGCATCCCATTCATGACTCACTCAGCCATTTCACTACTGGGACTTTTCATACACTTCACTCCACATAATTTAAAATCACCTGAAATTTCAGGTCAATAAAATGCTAAGTTTAATCGTGAAGGGGAGTTTAATGGAAAATTGCTCTTGAAATGAGTAAACAAATTAGATTTATGCCAGTTAAGGCTGAGATTTTCAGTGAATCTTAAGTAAAATAGGTCCTCCAATCCTGCTGAGTTTCAATAAGATTTGGGCATTTTAGCTTACAATCACAGCCTAAAAATACACTCACATGTCCTCTCAGAAACTGCCTAAAGCCAGTGATATTTATTTTGGCAGACTACCAAATTGCTCTCTTCTGAGCTAGATGTTAATTCAAACTAGACCTCAATTCATTGCTAATAATAAAATAAAATACAGGTGAAGTGAATGTCTACTGTTGCGGGAATTGAATACAAAGCAGTAGGATAATGTAATCATTAAAATAACATAAGTAGTAAAGAAATGCACTTAGTGATGAAATACATTCATCTGGGTCAATAATGCTGTTTATCACGTTCCTTGTATTAGTGGTAAGAAAGAACATAAGATATAGCTGGTATATAATTAGGGAGACAGTGGTTACTGTCTACAGTTATGACCACAACTACCCAAGAATTTTCTAAGAAAACAGCTTTCCAATGGAAAAGCTGTGAAGCTTAGGGGAAATATACTGGTTCTGAGATTATTTATTTGCATTAGAAGTTTCTGTTGTAAGCCAGAGGCAGCATCCTATGACAAAAAAAAAGCTAGTGAAATTTCTGTTCTGTCTGATTCTTTTGGCTGTTCTATGTACTCTCTTTTGTGTTTTGTGGAAAAGAGGAAAGGAAAGGAAAGGAAAGGAAAGGAAAGGAAAGGAAAGGAAAGGAAAGGAAAGGAAAGGAAAGGAAAGGAAAGGAAAGGAAAGGAAAGGAAAGGAAAGGACACCATGAGAAGGGAACATTTTTAAATTTGAAAAAGAAAAGTATTGCTTTTTGGCTAATAGTGACAATGAAGATATATGTGGCTTGTATATTTGGGCTGTGGGAGAACTGTGGCAAACCTTCCTTTTCAGATACCATACTCATGGTATGGTATTTGTAAGATAAGGTATGATATTTGCTTTATATTTATATAGGTATTTTGTATAATTTGCTTAGGTATTCAAATACTTGTCATATATGATAACATGTCGATAATATTTGAGGTCTTTCTAAAAATGTAGCTCAGTTCAGCTCTAAGATGTACTGCGTATGATTGACAGAAAATCTGATAGCCTGTTGCAGGATGGCTGTTTGACATCGATCTGCAAATTACCTGAAACGGTCTGTAATGCTGTTTATACAAAGCATAGAGTATGAAAGTATATGTATTAATGTGGGAAATTACTGTGTCTTTAGAGGTAATTCTGAGCATATTATGCCTTCAGGGCTTTTATTGTGATCTTTGTACTACATACATTTTTTTTTTCTTCTCAGAGATTTTTCCAAGAGATTCCAGTCTAAAAGACAAGTTCATAAAGCATTTTACAGGTAAGGCAAGTTACTTGCTCTTAATTTACCTACATATGCATATTCTAAAGAAGAAAATAATCACATCATTAGAATTTCTGAGGTTCTGCAATGAATTTAGCATTTTGGAAGTTACATCTATTGCTTAGAGCTAAAAATTTTTAAAGAACACTAATCACATGGATAGTTGATTCTCTCATTGACTAACTTATCCTAAAAATACCTCTTAAAAATATGGTAAAATGGTTTCATGATTTCAAATAAACCGTTTTCTTTAGATCTCCATATTTCTGCGTTGTAGATTTGCAAGTACACTGAATGCATAGGTATTTGTATCCATTGTATATCTAATTGCAAACAGTTTGCCGTATGGTGTTAAAAATATGGTAAAATGAACACTTATCTGCTATTTCTATCCAGTAATATTTCAGCAAGAGAACTCATATATCCTTTATCTTTAAACATATATGTATCTTGTTCATAGTTTTTGTCAGTCAGTACTATTATACGTAGGTCCACTAATTTTAAAATTTCTCACTGACCTGTAGATAACACCCAGAAACACATCTATGTGCCTAAGTTTCCACTGTAATAGGGAAACACTTTTTGTCTTTTATGTCTATATTGTGGTTTATCCTTGTGACACAGGACTGTTAAAAAGGCAAAAAAATAAAAATGGAGAGGCTAAGTCGGTTCAAATCAATCAGAAAAAAACAATGAGAAAAAAATCACTATCAAAAGCATGAAAGTCGATGGTAATTACAGTCAAATACTTTTTCATACTTTAAAACAGAAAGGGAGTTGCACAACGTCCTTTTTGGGGGACTTTATTTTGTAACTATTGGATAAAATATTGTACCTTCTGGTTATAAGCAAAAAAGCTGACATCAGCATCTTGGCACTCAGATTTTGAGTCTTTATTCCTCCTGCTGCAAATGTTCTGGAATTCGGGAAAAAAATGAAGATCTCAGATGAATATGACACTGCAAATTTGTTTGAGTATTGAGTCGATATTGGGATCTGTGAAACATCTGTGAAACTAAAAACTAGAGAAATAAATGGTTGTTGGAGCATGAAAAAGAGAAAGGGACATAAGTATGATGGTTCTTAATAAGAAAAAAAAAGCATTTGTTGTCTCCTTTGCAAGGGGTATGTGTCCTGAAAGCTTTAACATATGAACAGTCTGGAAGGAATAAGGAAAGGAGCTTCAATCCAATATTCTTGAAGTTTCTCTCTGTCTCAGCCCAGAATTGTTACCCATATCATTTTTTTTTCCTTTTCCTTTTTTCTTTCCTCCAGTTATGTTCTTAAGGTCTTTGGTGGTGAGATTTTCTCCTCATTTTTTCCTATTCTACAGTTTTATTAGATCCTGCAATCTGTAGGCTTTTCCTTACAATGTAGTCTAACTTTATTTTTCTTGATTCCATTCAAATCGTAATCCCTATCAACTGTAGTTACATAAACTACTTATATATATTTCTTACTAGTTCAGCAGTGCATGCGGATGCAGCCTAATATGCTATTGGTCACCTGTATATGATGTGCATATGGGCACATGCTCACCCAGGGCATAGTGTTGGCCCTTGTGCAACTTTTGGTCCACCAGGACTCCAAGGTCTTTTCCTGCAAAGCTGTTCTCCAGCAGGTTGTACCCGTTTTTGAGCTTTGTGAGGTTCCTGTTAGCCCATTTTTCGAGCCTGTCAAGGTCTTTCTGAATGACAGTTCTCTCTAGTGAATCAGCCACTCTTCCCAGTTCTCTATCATCTTCGAACTTGCTGAAGATACTTTTGGTACCATCATCCAAATCATTAGTGAAGATATTAAAAAGTATAGGCCCAGAGTTGACCTCTGGGGACACCGCTTGTGACTAACTGGAATTCAACTGGATTTCATGCCACTGATCACAACCCATTTTTCTAACTGGTACTTTATCAGCATTTTTTATGAGGATGTTATGGGAAACAGTGGCAAAAGCCTTGCTAAAGTCAAGGTAAACAACAACCACTGCTCCCTCAAGGTTCCTGGATAATATTCAGCTGTATTTTTTTCCTTAACATCCACACTGTATGTTAAAAACCTCATAAATCATGTGCATGCCGAATGTGAGTCTAAGATACTTCATCTTTCTAGTGCTTAGAAACATTTATTTGCTTAAAACTTTGCTTTCATAAACTTCAGAAATGATATGCACATTCCTTCTGCTTTATTCCTTCTATGTGAGAATACTGACAGCTGTGAACTGTTGTAGCCATGCCATTCTATTTTTTAACATTTTTAAATTATGCTGTCAATTTTAAATTACAGGAATTTCAAAGCAAAAGCAGCCTGTCACTTCCAACGACCCTATTTCTATTATCCAGATCATGACCATAGTAGCAAAGCAATTTCTGTTATCAGTCACATATGTTGATATGCTCATGTTGCATACTTTTTTAAGTTGCACTAAAGATTAAGTGTAATTTTAGCAAAAAAAAATGGAAGTTAATTCTCTGTGTTGAAGTCAGTCTTTAAAGCTGCAAAATCAGTTTCACTTATGGTTTGTGAATTAACTCCTGGTTATTGTCAAACAGGACCAGTCACATTTTCATCAGAGTGCAGCAAGCACTTTCATCGACTGTATCACAACACAAGGGATTGTTCAACACCAGCTTGTAAGTAGTGACTAAAATCCATTTTAATTCTATATATTTTTAAGGTAGCTTTTCCTGCTACTTGTTTGACGGACTGTGTTTTTTTGTGTTTGTGTGTTTTGCAACTTTTCCTCTTTACTTTGGTCCTGTTCTACAGATTATAACATACGGCTTTGTAAGTGGGCATAATGAGTAGGGTAAATAAATATCTATTGCATACTGCCTAACAAAAACACCATGCAGATTGCATGCCTTGAGTGCATGGGTACATGGTACATGGATATTATTTGGCCTCCCTTTTATCGTCTGGGTGTTTCACACTATATATGAAGAAACACAGTCATAGTATTTCTTTTCTACTTAAACAGCTTGCATTAAAATTAATAACAAGATTGTAATCAGATGGTATGAAGAACTATTTTTTATATTTAACTGTCAAAACAAATAAGAAAAAGAAAATGTGATTAAAACCAAAGCAATGTTTTTCAGAAAGATCCAGAAAGAAGGGCTAAATCCTCAGAACTCTCTCCATCTTATTAAGCACTCAAATTTTCAAACAGCTATTAATGCTGATCATAGTTAGGATCTTTTCCTCTCTCTTTAGAGGAATTTTAAGTTTTCTTTCAGCTGCTAGAGGATGTCCATAAGTAGGTTACTTTATCTTCTGTGCAAATAAACAGTCCCTAAAACAGAACCCAGATTATCATTCAGTCTCTTTGTAGTTTGGCACAGTTTCTATTAGGTTTAAATACAAATGCTTAACAAGTATTACAAGACAAAAATTGTACCTTAAAAAACCTCATAGTCTCCTAGGTAGAAAGGCTTCCCAATTAATGAGTTCCTTCATATAAGGTTGGACATTCTTCTGGAGGAAGAATTCCTCAGTGTGGAAGAAGCTAACTGTATTCACTGACATTTCCACAAGAGCCCTTAATGCATTGACGTACAATATAGTTTTGCAACTTGCACAAATAATTTCATGAAATTTCATCATTGTGTAGAGTGCCTGGAGTTCAAGTTCAAGCTCTACACTTAAATGTATGCAGTTTTCCAGGATATCTGTCAACTGATGCTCATTACTGCTGTGGATAATTTTGTTTTATAGACTATAAAAGGTGTGCAAGATTGCTAACAAGATTAGCAATGAGCCCTTTGTGTACACAATCCTAGGATGTTTGCTATGTAAGTATAATCTTCTCCACCACTATTTTCTTTTTTGTTGCATGGTCTGTTGATTTCCTGTACACCTTGTCAGCAGGAGTGTGTACAGAACTGTGGTATTAATAGAGTATGTCGATATGCAGCTCTGGCAGTGCTGGTCTCTTCTAAGGACTGACTAGTTTCTCATAGAAATACACAGAGGCACATATTCCTCTGGGCATGACCCCACTGTAATGTCCAGCAGTCATCATGGTTTGGGACAACATTTTTGAGAAGTACCTGGGGATGATGGGGAAAAATGCATGACGACCTCATAAGCACATTAATTTCAGCTTTTTGTTTGTTTGTTTTGGTAAGAGAGCTTTGTTACTCCATGGAAGAAGAAGGAAATCTTTTTCTCAGGTCTTGTCAATGGGTACCCTGTATTATGTATTTATGTCTTCATAGGTACCCTGTTTTTTTTTTTTCAACTTCAGTGTTACTTTTACTTCCCAAAGCTTTTCCTAAGAAATAGTCTAAAGATAACAGCACTTCATGGTGATGACAGCAGTCTGAACATAAAAACAGAACAAAATTAAAGACTTTAAATAGCAGGCTGTCCAAGGCACCAGTCCTTTGCTTTTTATGGGTAGATATTAAATGTGTTACTTAAACGGCAGTACCATTGTTAAGGGATTGTTTTTGAGAGTGAGTTTTTTTTTTCCTCCAGTACCTTGAATACCAACAATATGTACACACTTTTCAGCCTAATTTGAAAAACTGCACTAGTTACTATTGGGCAATAGATTATAAAAATTGGGGAAAATAAATCTATTTAAATATCTTCAAAGATGTCATTGGAAAGCAGAATGATTTCCTCTCCCCATCTCCTCCAAGCCTTCAACTCGGGAGAGTTATATATGTCACTTCTTCCAATATCAAGACTTCAATTCATACTAATCAAAATAAGAAGAGTAGGATGTGAGTCAGCGTTAGTTGATTTGATTCTCAAGTGGAGGTGGAATCCATTTTGGTGACTGTAAGAAAAAACTTAATATGTCAGTATTTCAGCGCTCTGAAGAAATGCTGTAATTTCTTTCTCCTTTTCCTAACTGTTTTCAGCTTGCTTGGTCTCTTATCTTCCTCGGTTTCTTATCTTCCAAGTCTTCCAGATGATTTTGAAAATATCTGGAGCGCTAGGGATTTCATTGCTTTGCCATTTGGCTTCTTGCAAATTGCTTTGCCATTGATTCTTTTTGTGGGCAGGAAGCCTTTTATTCTCTCTTTTAATTCATTTTCTTTGAGTGCCCAAAATTCTTGCTTTTTTATTTGTTAGTTTTCTCTTTCAAATCTTAATTTTCTTTGAAAGATCCACCAATGTGTCATTTTATGTACTTCCTATCATCTATTTAGTCTCCCCCAACCTTCTGCCACAATAATGCTTTTCATCCTCTAGGTTCATGGCTCAGGTATGGCTGAGGAAAGATGTCTGAGTGTTCCAATAGTTTTTCTTCTGTTCTTTAAGAGGATGAGTCAAAGATCTATCTCTGTATCCAAAGCACAAAAACATCCATCACAGTCTATTTCCAGCTTTATAATATGAAAAGATCAGAAGTTGTTCTTGATTTGCAAATTCAGTTGTTCTAATTTGCCTGTCAAAAATACATTCGCTCAGCTAATGGGTGGGGAAGGGAAGGTTTAAATGGTAAGGAAGATATCATATCATGTGCATTTTATTCATTGAAAACTCTATTGAAGCTGACTTTCTAACTACTCTCTTAAAAATAGGGAAAGCATTATAAGAAAAATTAGAACTATGATCTGAGTGTATCCAGGTTGCCTGTGTGGGGTCTCTTGCTCTGTTCTTCTACCAGGTAGATATTGAGTGGGTACTTTCCACTATCAGTAAGGCAGGCTCAAATTTTCATGTTTCCTTTTACCTAGTTACTTCTTAAAATGGAAATATTTATCTGAGAAGGATGAAGAGTAACAGGAGCCTCTCTCCTCCACACTTTACTAGACAGGGTGGTGCAGGAGTAGTTTGTGTCCTTCACTCAATATTGATGCATTTCTAGAGTGATTATGTATTTGGTTCTTCTCCACCTTTTGCCTCAGTGGGTCTATTCCTGTGCACACCTGCAGCTTATAGAGGGCATGTTTAGAGTCCCGCTTTCCACAAGAGAAGTCTGCCCTTGCTTTAGCATCTGCGGGAATCGTGGAAATTCTCTCTTGTATCTGAGAAGGAGGCTTACCTGTTTGAAAAGCCTAGAACCATCTTTTAATATTTCCTCTGCATATATTAAAATAACCCCAACTTTCTCTGTAAATATAACTGCAGCCCTAGTATGCACATTTTTTATTCCATTCCTTGTCAGAGCCTGGGAACAGAAAGGACGTGTGGTGTGTTCATCTCAGAAATTAAGTTTTATCATGGAAAAGGTAATCCTTCTAAAGACAGCGGTAGCAAAAGATTCTTTTAGAGATGAACAAGCACCCGTTGGGTTCAGTTTCAGGACCCTGGAGAAGGCCGCGGGTGAAGGCCGCTCTGGGGGGCTGCAGTGCAGGAAGCTCTTAAATTCACTTGTGAACCTGTTATTTGCCATTACAGCCATCACAAGTTTTGTCTAATTAACCTTTTGGGAGTGTATTGCACAGAATATACCTGCAAGTGGCAATAAGGCATTTGATGAAATCCTAAGGCTAGGAATGGACATGACTGGATGTATGGGCAAGTTTCTTGGACCGCATGCAGCCTGGGCTATGATATGTTAAACCTCTTAGCTTCAGACTGAGGATTTGTCAATGCAAAACTCATTACTGCTCACAGGAGATCAGGACCCACTGGCATTCTGGAGTTAATCTTAAGATTATGCAATCCACTGGAAACTGTGATTTATAAACAGAATTATACTGAGCAGTCTGCTTCTGTGTTTTAAAACTAGTTATAAAATGGCATATCTCTTTCTCTTGCAGACTTTCTACTAAGGAGAGAAATCTGATTTGCCAAGAAAGTGCCTTGAAATCTTCTAAGACAGAGAAGACATCCTGTAACTTTTTGATTTACAACATTTTGTTAATAGATGCATTTTATTTTCATATATATGTTGGACATTCCATATTTGATTGAAACATTATTTTATTTTAATTTGTAAATTTGTTGCCTATAGTTCAGACAAGCCAATTATTTAAATACATTGTATATAAGGAATACTAATAATATACTAATTAAGTGTTACAATCATATGCAGGGAATTGTTAAAATTTTGCTGTTTCTCTTGTTCCATTGTATTTACATCATTTTGCTCAGGCTCTTACTTTCATTATTTGCACTAACTTGAAATGCAGAAGTCTATGTAACTGAAATCTGAATAAGTTGTAAGGGGGGAAGTTTTACTTGCCATGGAAGATATTTTATATTATGAAGCTTTGTTAATATATACATATATATTATTGCGCATCAAAAAATTGCTCAGAAATGCACCTTGCTTTCAGGAACATTTGTATGACTATTCATCAGTTACATTTGTACTGGCACTTATGGAAAGAGTTGCAAATAATGTAAATATAAAGACTGGAAAACTGCAATGCAGTTTTGATGGAATAAAGAACATAAAAATAAATTATTTTTCAGGGAGGGTTATTTATAAGCTTATTAAAGAGTTATATATTTCATATTTTACATTTAATTTATCTAGTGGTTTTGAAATAATTCCCCGCTGAGGACTGCCAACTCATGATTGCATTTCTTTGTAAGGTTTTATTTTCAAAATGTAAAGTTTCTTCAGATATTCTTCAGCCGATTAGGATGCAAAGGGAATACATATGGAAGTGCACTTACCATGCATAACAGGACACTCTGTTAGAATGAAGAAAACATAGTAACATAGCCCATTACAGGAGAAAACAGTTTGAAGCATAATGTCATAAAACCAAGGATGGTAATGATCTGGCTGAAATTTGGCCAAAAACACATCAAGCTTAAATATTTGGGAAGAAATCAAAGCACTGTTGCTGGATATTTCTTATGTAAAATCAAAAACCAAATTCTCAGCTCTTCTATTGCAAGGTTATATGATTGCTTTACAAAAAAACTTGACATAAAGTGAGTTTTTTTTTTCTGAAACAGTCTAGAGTAAGGACATCGCTGACAACTGTGCCTAAATCACGATTTGCTTGATTAACTGATTATTCACACTAATCTCTTCAGATTAGAAATTGCCTCTAGCTTTTCCCTCTGAGTGAGGTGCATGGCCTTTTCTGTTCACCACTTTTCTGTTTATGGAACAGCAGAGAAATTCAGACACACCTTTCCTTGTTAACAGCTTATATCTGCTTTATCAGCTCACAGATTCAAAGGTATTCATTTCCTTCTGTATTTTTCAGTGTCTTTCCCTATCAAAGATGTGGTATGTCCTATGATACTTTTGTCCAGTCCATGGCTTCTCCAAGCACCATCACATTCTCTCTGGGCAACACTGTATTACAGCAGCTGTTTTTAAGCAGCTTCTTTGTCACAGCTGTTGAATTACTGAGCTCAGTAATCCTGGCTAGGATGTCCTGTGCTATTTGTATTTATTCATCATGTAGTTGTTTCTCAAGCCTTTTGCCATCATGTTCTTCTGAACAAATATATGCTTGGCTCGCAAGCCCTGCAGCCAGAGAAGAAAGGATAAGACCAGGCAGGCTCTGAGAAAACCCTGTCTTGCCCTCAAGTTTTGTATTTCCATTCTGTTTTGTTTGTTTGCTTGCTTATCCTCAGTTTAAATAAAAGTCCGTGTTCTCAAGGAACTGAAAACAGAGAATCAGAAAAAGTGGTTTATGTGGCAATGAGTTTCTGTACTCTGGTGGTGGCAAGAGATACTGTACATCTATTCACACTGAATTTCATTTTCTGATTTTTGGCCTATCATTCAGTATCATTTCTACTGGTAACTTTTGACAGCTCAATCTTCATCTTTGTCATCCAGAGTGACTTCTTTCCAGCAACAAAAAATACTTATGATTGATCAATTACTGATCTTGCTTCATATAGCAAAACCATGCTTGTCAGCTAAGAGAATGCTAAAAGAGAGAAGAGGACGGAGTCAGAAGAAACTGCAGTCTTTCCATTCTTCTCCCTTCTGCAGCCTACTTGTCCCAGTAAATATGCTCTGCTTTACAGTATTTTCTCTGCTCCAGCTGGAAGCAGGAAGCAATTTTAACTCATGCGTCTG
This sequence comes from Tinamus guttatus, assembly GCF_000705375.1. The sequence continues at coordinate 250,661 of NW_010576409.1, read as the reverse complement.
CTGTGTGGAGATTTTACTGCTTAGGTCTAAATTTGGGTGCGGCACCTGCTCTCCAGAATTCCCACGCAAAATGATCAGGGATAGGGTCATAAGTATTCATTTCTTTTAAGGGTGCTTTTTGTTGCATCAGGCAAACTGATGTTTCCTCAGGAAAGTAAGTTCCCCAAACCAATAGTCTGTCATTCAACTAGTCACAATTGCCATTGCCCTTCATGCTACATGCATGCAATCACTGAAAGCTTCAACCTGGTACAATTTGGATGTGGAATACTATTATTGAGCTCTGGAACATTAATGGGTATAAAAAGACAAGACTCTGCCCGTGCCTAAAACTCAGCAGAAAAAGGAACTCAGCAGAGCACACACCAGCTGTATTTGCACTGCTGCTAGAGCTTCTCTGTGCCATCTGCCTCATAGCTATGGCATTCCCTCTAATTCAGGTGATCTGGCCCTCAGTATTTCTTATTGTAGTTCTAATTTACTAGGGTCACTGTAGAGCTGTAGAGCCCTCAACTCTCTCCAGTAATGGTGCTACTATCTGCAGAGAGGCAGCACAAAGATAAAAGTGACAAGGGATGGTGATGATTTAACATGAATATGACTTTTGGAGTTGGAGAAATCAGCTCTCGTGCTGTGGGAAGATCAAAGCTGCTACCAAAAAAAATGGCATGACACTGAGGCACAGCGTGGGTGGTGGAGGTGGGGGTACAAAGCCCAGGGGGAGAACCTGCTTAAGAGACGTAGACACTGAGCAGCTGGGTACCTGACAGCCACAGCATTACAGCAATATTGTGCTAAGGAATTTCACAGGAAGAGGCAGGAACAGGGTAGTTGATATAGAAACACTATTGGAGGCAAAAGTAGAGCCAGAGAGGGTGTTCCCCTGACTGTGGTGGGAAATACCTAGAAGATAACATTTGTACCCTGTAGGGATCAGTATGCAATTCAATTCTGCTCTTCAGCATTTTCTCCTACTATCTTCGCCTTTGGGGGAGATGAAAACACCCATAAAGCTGTGGGTGTTCTGCCATCTTTTTTTTTTTTTAATCCTTGTAGCATGTTGTCATTAAAAGACTTAAAAAGAAGATGGAGAATTGGTTTGTCACTGAGATGTTGGATTTTCATCCTGTCAATGGTAATGACTCAATAAAGTGTAGAATAGGTAATTTTTCTGATGAATATGTAATTTAAATTATTTTAGTTTATTTAAATTCTTAAGTGAGTGCTTTTAAGACCAAAGCTTGTCATGTATTTTTCTTTTGTTTTTTTATAAGAAGATGTATTTATTTACGTCAGTGAGCAGTTCAACTTGGCCCTTATGGATCTAAGAGTATATGAACTAATCAGAACATTATACTGTGATAAGGATAGTGTTGAAATATTCTTAATGAGTAATTCTGTCATATTGTTTTAACATAACCTCTTATGTCTTACCTTCGTATCACATAATGTAAGGAGAATAATCAGTCAGGCAGATTAATCAGACAGAGAGTACCTATTTATTATGATTTATTGGGCACACTATGTGATCCTTTATTCAACTGTCTCATCTTTTTTAATTTAAATTATCTACTGTTAATTGCTCAGGAAAGAGGTTTTAATGTCAGATTTCATTCCTGAATAAATATTTGGAGTAAAGACACAACAAAATCAAGGATTTTGTAAATCCAATATTGCAAAGATCCTTTTCTTTTTCATTTCTCATCACTTTCCCAGATATCAGAGCCTATCTTACAAGAAAAATATACTAACTTTGGTGACTTATTTTCCTACAGAAACATTTATAGTAATATTTGCTTTAATGCAGTTTGAAATATCTACTACATTTGTATTATACTTAAGGAAAATTGTGCTTAAGGGTGACGAAGCATTTAGATAGGACCTTAACATGCCTGTGGGCACTTAAAGGATCTCTGCCTTGTGTAAATAGAAAACTTGGCACAGCTTAAGCTTTTTCTGCCCCTTAATATCTTGAATCTTTAAAATGTCTCAGCAGATGAGCAGAAGCTACAAAGTATATCAGTTTAGATTTGATTTCAGTGAGTTTGTGCACCGATAAATTTAAATATTAAAAGTTTCCAGTTCTTAATAACTGGCCCTAAAGATTCATAAATGAGCTGATATATATGTCCAGTGGAACTTTATACTACGGTTGTGCCTAAGAATAAAAATTGCACTGGCTTTTCTGGAAATTCAACCTCTCCCAGAACTTTTATGTTCTTGATATATACAGAGAGACACGGATATCCGCCCCTCTCTTTTGATATCTGGGTATACCGGGACTACTTTACAGTCAAGAATGTTTCTAATCACAATAAAACAAAATATGTCCCTGTTCCTATATCTTATTGTTTTCATCTAAGCTGTTATTTAGCAGGAAAAATCAACAACATGCTTTAATGATGTTTTAAAATGAGACACTTTTCATGGATTTTTTTTTATATGACTTAACTGTTTTTCTATTTAGTACAGCTGAACTAGTTGTTTTCAAATACTAAGACAAAATACCTTCAGAAGTGTAGAGGAGAGATTTTACAGAGAGAGATTTCACTTCAAAGTAAAATTCCCACTGTGTAAACAGTTATATGAGATGACTGTCCTGAGGGCAATGTATACTTAGGAAAAATGTCAAATAAAATTCTCTTCATCCTTCCTCCCATCTGCTACATATATAAACTTTTACCAAACAGTCAGCAAGCTTATATATATGAAGCTTAAATATAGCTTACTCTGTTAATCTATTAAATCTATAACTTATATTTGTCATACTGATGTAATTATTGTTTCTACTTTGTAAGTTAATTGTAAGGTTTTATTGGATATTGTTTTTTTACCCATCAACCACTATTGCTTTGTCTTTAAAATCTCTTTATGGTTTTACTGGGCAAAATAAACTTATAATATTGTACTGTCATCAAAGAAGTTCAGGCAGGATTTTTTTTTTTTTTGTCTCAGGTTAGTAGATGATGCAAGCTAATGTGCTCTATGATCTTGCTGATTAATGTTTTCATAGCTCCAACATTCTGTGAACTTGAGATATATATCACCTTGAATATGAGTGGTAATTTGTCAAGCTTCCAAACAAATTAACTCATAAAGAAAGGCAGAGAGCGCGGGTATTTCTTATATCTAAATAGCTGATATAGAAGTTCATGTGGAAGTAAGCATATGCAGTGACATCTGAGGTTACTTAGCATTGCAAATTTGGCCAGGGATGTTTGGACATCAATTACACAGGTGTGTAACAAGAAGAACTTTTAAAATATATTATAAAGTATGCATCATTTATTTTATTTATTTATTGATAATAAAGAATCATTTATTTTCAAACATGCAAGAGACTCCATTAAGAGAGGTATGTCCCATTTAAAGGCTCTCTTCAGATAAAACAGTCTACCTTAAGAGGATCAAGTCTTCTCTTGTGATTCCTAGTCCTCATGCTTTTTGTGTCCTTGTCTGTGAAATAGAAAGATGCTTAAATTTGCCAGTATATGCAAATACGTCCTAATTATTTTTTTATCGGTTCTAGGAGTGTGAGATAGAAATTGGAGCTCAGTACAGTAGACAGCTCAGGGAAACTCTAATGTGCCCTCTGATGTTTTCATCAAGAGTGACTGCTAATGGAAACTTCATAGAAAGGTATAACAACACTTCATAAATAGTCTATTTGAAAGAAAGTTTCTTAATTGTGTGAATTACATCTAATTTATTGGAAGTTTGGAATTTTATATCTCTGTTTACAAAAATGAGAACAAAATTGCCTTTTCTATTTGAAGTAACTGAGATGCAAAAACAATCTTTTCTACTAAAATGGATTTATGCACTGTACAGTGCTTTGGACAGCACTCATAATTAATCTACATTTGCATTCATATTCAGCATTTGATAGTATTGAAGATATTTAGATATTGTGCTGAAATTGTCTGTTTTCTTAGAAAGATGCAGCTAAATCAGGCCTGTGGCAGTGACGAAGCTCTTTAGTAATCAGGCACTTTAACAGTTTTAATACTTCAGAACTTCTGTTTTGCTTTCTTAGCTACAGTTCTATAAAGCAGACTCTTTTTTTTTTCTGTTTTACAAAAATTATTTTTTCCTTTGAGCAACTTTTCTTCTGTTATCAATAAAAGATTACTTTAAGATTGATGTTTTAGAATTTACAATGCGAAATAACAAAATAAATTCATGTATCTTAATTCTACAGCCTTTCAGGTCTTATTTAACCTAATGATAAGTTAATGTTGAACCTGCACATCCAAGCAGGTAGCATCGTCTCTTGAGATTTTCTGGACTAAGAAATTGAAACTTTCATTTTTGAAAATACATTTCACAGTTGTCATCAGATAACACATGATCCTGAGATCCTTATTGCAGTTCCCATATGGTGTAAATCACTAACTTTTGGCATAATACATTGTCTTAAAAGACTACATGTGGGGGTGCTATATAGGGCTTGGCTATGAATAAATTTTAGGATAATATTTAGAAAGTGGACTGAAGGCTGAAAACTTTTGGAACAGCCTTCTAATAGCAGTCATTAAGGGTTTGATGATGGGGCTTAATGTGTTTGTGAGCAAAGAGATTATACAATATCCTTCTACAATTGCTAAATTCTGTGTCTCAAGATGTCTTTTACAATTCTGTGCCGCCAAGGAAGGCAATGAATGGAAGTACTGACACCAGAAATGGAGGTTTTCAAGTTGAGGAGAAATGGGATCTTAAATGTCAGCTATTCTTGAAGAGTTACAGAGCTTTGGAAAGGCCTGATCACATACAGAAATGCGTACAGAGCAGAATGGCATAGTCATTATATTTATAGCAGATTATATTTAGTTGCTATCTGAATAATAGAAAGGAGCTCTTCATTTTATATGAGGCTGAGCTGCTTTTCATTTTGCTTTCTGACAAAATCCCCTTTACTAGATTTTGTCAGTTTTTGGAGTTATATTGTGTTTTCCCAAGCAAAACAATATCAGTAGTACAGCTTGAATTCTTGCAGTTAACCCATGCTCATGGTTCAAGGGTGTCATTAAATTGAGTGCCAGACTGCTCAGGAATCTAATTTATTTTCCTGGTATCCTCAGGCCTAATGCTAGGTTAATAAAGGGAAAAAAAAAAAAATCTTAATTCTTTGTTAGGTAGAACTTTAGTCAGTATATTTGACCTTGTCTGTGACCACATAGGGAATAATCCATGTAAAAAGGATATGAATTTTCTGTCTTGAAAGTCACTGTAATTGGTTTGCTCAGTAAAGGCTTTGTATGGAAAGATTTTTGTGGTCATTTAGCATTAAGACCTGAAGGTATCACTTGAGTTTTCCCAATAATAATAATTTAAAACTTTTATTTTCAATGCTGATTCTTACCTATGTTGAATAGTAATAAGAAATACTGACTGATTCATATTCTTCAACTTTTAATCCCTATACTGATCTCTGAAAAAGAAAGCTCATATTCTTATAAGCATGAGGAAAAACAGTGTATTGCAGTCATAGCTTCTGGTTTATTACACTATAACTGAGATATCCCTGGATTCAAGAGACCCTGGACATCAACAATATGGCACAGATGAATGATCTTTGAAAGAGAAAATAGTTTTGTTTTCGTCTATGTAAATTATTACTGAAAAGATTAGAGATGAATTCCAGACTGGTTCGTATTTGAAAGGAGGGAAGTGATGGTTAGAACTCCCAAAATTAAATTATAGACCTTTATATTCATGAACAGAAATGAAATGCAGATGCCAAAGGAAAAAATTCTCTGAATAAGTCAGGAAGGAGGAGTGAAAACTATATTCCTGACAGAATGAGTGTTTAAAGAAATGACACAAGCATCTGGAGATGTATAAAACATAAAAACAAAATGGAACCCATCCTAGAAGTCTGGAGGAAGAACCAAGAAATGTCAGGCAAGTTATATTAAGCCCAAAAGAGGAAAACCCAAGACAGTGTGACTAATATGCCAAAAATATATCATGCAATATGCAGATACACAAGCTAGGATGTGCTTATCTCTTTCTCAATTAAAATGGAAACTAGGAAATAACAGGACTGTAAAAGCTTTTTCAGATGTTCAAACAAATTCACACATGAATTGTCAGAAACTTACTGCCTCAAGTGTAAGTAAGTCCTGCATCTTGCAACCTATTTCAATCAATAAAACACAGTCCTTATGTTTTGTTTTAATTTTAACTTGTCCAGCATAAAATAGTGAAATACCTTGTTATTTAATGCCTACAGTGTGTGGTAGGGGAACAGGGAGCAGAAGAGGAAAAGGTGTGTGATGTTTTCAGTAGACTGGTGGACTAGTGAGTGCATATTCCAAGGCATCTTTCCAGTTGGTGCTCTGCCCAGAATAGAAAATCCTAAAACAGTACTACAAAATGTGAAGCTGCCTCAATAAATCTGGCTTACACAAGTGTTTAAGTTTATTAAGACTTGAGCATCTGAAAGCTACTAGGAATTATTGCTACAGCTGGACTATAACATTCTCTCACTGGTCCAGTATTCTTTCCTCCATGGAAATCTCATAACTTATATCTACTTCATCATGTTCATCATGATGACTGCTGGCTTTGTGTCAGAGAAAGCACATGTGCGATAATATTGTTGCCATGTAATTTTTTTTTTTTGCCTAATAATAGTTTGCAACATACTTATAAAATAAAGAAAATGAGTTCTAGTCAAAACTTTCAGTTAAAGAATTCATATATACTTTAAATCTATCATGATCCGTAAACAGAATCCCTGTAACTTCTTAACTAGAGAAAATGCAATTGTAACAAAAAGACTTGGGATATAACCTTGAGACTTGGCTCATTCTCTACAGGCTTTAGCAGTCTTTCTCTGATAGAATGCTGTCTATAGAGATAAAGAGAAAGTGATTAATTTGTTTTGACCTTTTGGTCAAATCTTATGAAAGAAGAGGCCTGAAGAATGGGGAGAAAAATGGTTCCTTATGATTAGACTTGCCAAGGCACAACCAAGTCGCTGTAACAAAACGTACCCGTGATATTTCACTTACACCATGTTTCAGGGAATCTTTTTGAAAATGTTTTCTGATATCAGCTTGCACAGTGTTTTTGTGATTGTAGTCTTCGCTGAAAAATGTGAGTTCCCTACCTTTTCAACATCTCGCAGATAAATTTATTTTCCTCTAAGAGGAAAATTAGGTTTATGAGCCGAGAGAGCTGCGATATGCTTTAATAAGTCAGTCTGAACAAATGGAAGATTAAAAGTGGAGAAGAATATGCTGCTTATTCACCTCATTGACTCGTGATCCATAAGATCCTCACTGGCAATGACTTTATTAGGAGCGCCACATCTGTTCTTAGTTTGGGTTCATTTTTGGTCTCAAATTCTAGGCACATTTATCTCATATCTAGGCACATTTATTCATTGATCTTAATCATTTTTATCTGCTATGAATATTCCATATATTCCCTATTTTGTCTATGCAACATCTAAGATTATATTTAGACAGATTAAAACTAGTAAACATGTTGATCTTAAAAGAATTGTCTATCATGACTTGCTGGTAATTTGAAATGTTGTTGAATCTCCTTCTCTGGAGATCTTCAAAACCCGCCTGGATCCCGTCCTGTGCCACATACTCTAGGTGACCCTGAGTGTGCAGGAGGGTTGGACTAGATGATCTCTAGAGGTCACTTCCAACCTTAAGCATTCTATGATTCTATGAAAGGAATCTACATAGAAAAGAATGCTTTTATAGATTATTCAATTCTTTTGATATATGATTTGGAAGTACAAAGTTACTTCTGGTAAAAGTCTTGGTAAGCAATTAGGAAAAGGTGGTAGACATATAAACTTAATGACATACTTGATGACAAGACTGGTTTATAAGACAATAGGCCTTTTTAATACTGTTTTAATATTGACAAAGGCAAGGCAACACATCTAGGAATACACTATATGACCATATATACAGAATGAATAATTACATCCTGAGTAGTAGAGACTCAGAGAAGAGTTTTAGGTTCATATTATACATACTAAAAAGCTTTTTACTGAGAGGTAAAAGTGGAGCTGCTTTTGCAATGTGCCAGATTTCAGCATTGATCTCATCCATTTGGTACATCTGTAAGGTGTATACATTTGATGTATAAGTGGAGAAAGTGCACGGAAGGAATATAAATGTATTGAATTTGGAGAGTAGTATGCTAGAATAAAAGAGTTAAAGGACTCTTAAAGCCTGCTTTTGGAAGGCTACCCACTGATGAATAGATTTCCATGTTTAATTATTTCCCCAAGGGAGAGGCACAAAGGAACTTTGTAAATTTGTATGGAGAGCTTTAATAAAGACCAAAAGCTGAAAGTGGGTTTTAGGCAGATTCAAATTTGGAATGGCCCTAAATCATTAAGAACCTGTTCAAAGAGTTAATCTAGCAAGAGATATGACAGATTCCATGGAAGTATTAGGAAATAATTGGAAGTTTTCTAAAAAATATACTAGGTAAATACTAGGTACATTTTTAGGCTTAGTAAGCATATTAAGTATATTAAGATATCTTGGCCTGCAGTATGTAAAAAGTTGGATAATCTATGGATTTCAGATGCAAAAAGGATATTTCTACATGAAGGCACTTTCTTATACTGAGGTAAAGAATAAAAACTATTTTGGTTGACAATTCTACTTTCCTGCTTCCCAAACTGTAAAAATTAAGAATATTTCTTGATAACATTTTTTATTTCTAGGCACAGAGTAGATGAGAACAAGCCAAATATCTCTATTGTGTTACTGGCTTGATAGGTAATGACACATCATGCAGTTTTGGCTTTTCCTCCTACTGGCTGTGTATGTGACAGGAGATCAAACTGATTGAACAGCTGTTCTGTGTAACTTACCTTTTTCTAAAGTTAACAGAACACATTGCAAGTTTTTTTTTTAATTTAAAAATATTTAAAACTGTTCTATGCTTTCCTGACATTATGCTATATGTGATGTGTGTTTTGCAACTGACTTTGAGCAGCTATTTGAGGCCTATTCAGTTGCTAAAGAGAGAAGAATGAAAAGCACAACATCTCTCAAGATTTATGCAAGAAAACTTCAAAAACATACAGGAATTCTTGCTCTACTGAATTGTTTGAGGATGAAAACCAGGCTATGGCAAAAAAATGCCAACATAATAGTTTTGTATAAGATAAGAAATGATTTTTACTGTTTTAAAGGGTTTTGTGATTTTTCCCCTGCCTTCCCTACCTACTCTTACAATGCCTGAAAAGAAAAAAAAAAAAAAAAAAAAAAATGCTCTTTGGCCTAACTGGTCACTATAGGAAAGAAGCAGTGACAATATTCAGTTATTGCAAATGAAGAGCAAGGTGGCATTATATGAACTGAATTTATAAATTACACCATCACAAGGGAAAATATTTCTGGTGTCTAGTACACAAATAGAGAAATAAGGGAGTCCTGCTAGCACTGTTTACTTTGGCTATCATTAAATAGGCTATGTATCTTCCTCCATGCTGAAACCATTCTACATGGAGATCTGCTAATGTCTAGAACAGTTCCCACAGTCTTGGCTTGTGATGAAAGTGACCTTCTCTCTGTGTCCTGCATGGCCTGTTTCCCATTTGGCCAAATTTGAGTTCCTGCATGCCAGCAATCTGCTCCATATATCCTTTGTATATCTAAATCATGACAAGGATCAGCTGATAGAAAAAATGAGGGGAGACATAAAGAAAGGCCATGTTCCTAAGAGGCTTGTGACTGCAGGGGGCAGATTTGCCTTAATTCAAGTCAGTGGTACGTGTCTTCAAAGAATATGAAGTAATGGTTATGTAAAGAAGAAGAAGAAGATGCTATTAGCATGACGTGTATACCATCTGAAATTCAGCAGCACTTATCCACCAAGTGTCACTGGGCCAAGTCTGTTCCACAGTAACAACATATATCTTTACTTTTTGATCTTAACAATGATTATATAGATCATTACTTAAGAAAATGCTCTGTTCTGTAGCACAGATGTGATCTGAAACCCGATTACTCCAGATCTATAAGTTACTCTGGTGCTCTGATTCACTAAGGTAGACAGCTATGTCTTATGTAGGGTATTCGGACAATGCAGAAAACTGCAAGAAGCAGCACCTAATTTGAAATAGCTTGTACAATAGGGTGGATTTCAGCATATCCTGAAACAATCTTATGTGTAATATGTGGGTAGGCATATACACCATTTGTTGTATGAATAGCATTTGCTGCACATATTGCATGCTACTGTCAACCAGAAGTATTTGAGCACACTGCCCAGCAATGCTTTCATGTAATGGTCACCAGCAGTCTTTTGCTTCCAAGAGCTCACATGACATAAATTACTAACTTACTAAAAAATGACCAATCAAATGACCATAAGGTGCTAGCAAGTATGTGTAGTACATATATTGCAGTTGTGTGTTTGCTTAATCATTTCCCCTTATTTTTAAGAGAAAGATCTTGTTCTATCATATCTAGGCAAAACAAAATGTATTTTCTGCTATTATATCCAAATAAAATCATCAGGCATCTCTTGCTGGTCAAAGTAGTCTTGATTTATTTCAACAGCTCAAAGTACTTGCCTGTTGCATCTTAGTAGAGGTGGAAAAATGAGAATTAGAAAACTTTTTTTCCTTAAACTGATTAGCCACAGATTTTGAAATTATTTCCCTTTAGGAACTATGCCAGAGGAATTATCTATTTCTTGGAGACAGGAAATCGCACAGAGGGGAGTACCACTGGCAGCAAGCCTTCTCCCTGAAGAGACCATATGGCACCTTGGCGTGGCACAGATCTCAGAAAAGGAAATGGTCAGGCTTGTGTATTTTTGCACATAAACACTAGCATAGCTAAGGTACTCAGTATATCAATATCAAGGGATCAACTAATCTCTTACTAAATAAGAACTATTTGACTGCATCATCAGAAAGAAGTTTAGTTTAATTGCTGATTTTTGTAGAACACCTTTTTTCATGTTGATTTAAGATTTCAGTGCTGAAAGAATGTTTAAAAGTTTGTTTTTAAGTGTAAATTAGAGGTTAAATTGTCTTAAATCTAATTCCATAGCATGAAGAATAAATGTAAATATAAGAAAATAAATACAACATGAAACCATAAATTTAAATTTTGCATAGCAGAAAGCAGTATTGGCTTTGATGCACAATATACTGCATATAAAATTGGCTGTCTTCTCGGATTCAGGCACTGAAAAAAAGGTTTTGAAACAATATTGTTGTAATTATTTTGGCTAAGATATAAATCTACCTAAGTACTGTAGGTTTAACCAACTTTTCAGAGGATTCATTATACTACAATAAACATCTGCCCGTGGAAGAATTTTCCAAGTGGAAAATAGAACATTAATACTTTAAAATATAATAAAAACATGTTTTTTATTTTTCTTTCAAAGGAAAAGGTACTCCTTTTAAAACTTTCAAGAGACATAAAATATAATCCAAAACAAACACAGGTGATCTGAGAACACAAACACACAGAGGAGGCAACAGCATATCATTCATTTTCCAATTCTGGGTGTATATCATGGTGTATCATGGGTGTATTTTGGTGGGTAAACCTATCAGTGCTTTGCTTCATTTGACTATGTTTAACATAGCACCAGCAGTTAATATATAAAGCTCTAAATAACAGCCCCTACATAGATCTCTTGTAAGAAGTTGATGTGTGATTTCGCTTATCCGTATTTCTAAAATGTTTTGCAAGCAGTAACCACAAAGGACAACAGAAGAATACAATGCCAACTTCACTATGTGCTAGGTTGGCCGGCAAAATAAGCCAGGCTGACCACCAAAATAACCTAGGCTGGCCAGCAAAAGCAAACTAAGGAATTGGGAAAAACAATTGAAATGACACCCTTACTAAATGAAATGAGTATTGTTCTTCTTTCTTTTCTGTTTGCTTGTATGTACATGGAGATCATAAGCCAAATTTTTGCTGAAGGACACATATGGTTCCCTGAATGCGAATAAGAAGAATCCTGCATATATTGTTTTTCTGAAGGGTGCAAGTACAAATATATGGATATATTTTGCTAAGGCCATGTTTTCTCCAGGCCTTGTATTTCAGTCTTTTATTCAGTTTGTCAGTTCTCTGCTTGTTCTTACCTTTTCTGCTTTGGGACATCTGCTTCATTTCACCTGCCTCATGGAGATGTATATATGTTTACAAATGTATCTTTGCAAGATTGCTGATTCTAAGATTCTACTAAAGATTTCTACTCAGTTCTTTTGCCAATACATCTAGCCAAATATGTGTTGAGAGGATTTGTTCACCTGTCACTAGCACTACATTGCCACTCTCTTCAAAAGCTGACTTGGAGCTACAAAATAAGGTGAAGTGTTCTTTAAATACAGTATAAAGTCAAACCCACTTGGTGATGCGACCGATGATGAAATGTTTTTTGTCATTTTTATGAGTACCCTACATTTCAAATTAAGGCATGAGGACAGGCATTTAAATGTGAATTTTATAGATATTTCTGTGAAATCATCTCTCAAGTAATGTTACTACATTAGCCTTAGTGCTTTACTATTTAAATATTAATTGAAAAATATTTAGAATAATATATTACATGGAACATCCTTGCCATTCAATAATGGTGACCCAACAGCTATTGCTTTTGAGTTAGGTTCTGCCTTTATAGGCACCAATTAAATCTATCAGAGCTCATCTGTTTGCTGTATCTGGTCTGTACAGTGGAGTTGAATTGGACCAGAGATAGTAATCTGAAGTTTGTTGATAACAGTGGAGTATCATTACTGTATATTATGTATAAAAAAAGGGGCTGTATGTGACTTTAAAATGGAGCAGATGAACTGTTCATCAATTTGACTTTTTAAAAAATTCTTAGTTATTTATGTGATATTCCAACTTTAAAATCTACAGCAGCTGATGAGTGGGTGACATGCATCATCAAAAAATAATCAAGGATAACACAGGGATCAGTAAGCCTAGGAGACTATAACTTGAAAGGATAAATGTTATTAGTATATTATGATTGAAAGACAGATGGTGCAGAGTTGAGTTTTGAGAAACTGTAAAAACACGGTTGGCAAGCAATATCTGTGTTTTGCTTAGTAAGACTTCCAAGATTGCACATGCTTTTGCACAGCTCAGTTTGATTACATAATAAATCAAGACTGATAAAGTTAAGCTTTTGCACACACTGAACTCATTCCTGAGCAGAAAGGAGATGCCCTTTTCCATGGCTCAAATTCTAGTCTAGCCTCTAACCCCAGCATGGATGACTGACAGGAATAAAAGGGTTTCCTGGACATGCGTTCTTCCCTATCCCAGCCCATGGAGGCATTTCTGGGGGTAAGAGCAAAGAAGTAGAAACTAGTATACTAAGGAGAATAATTTACATACCTGATAATCTATGCAAAAAGTCTAATGCATTTAACTGCATGACTTTTATTAATTCTTGGAATAGAGAAGATATTCAAAGAGATAGGAAGAGTACAGACAAATTGTGGGACCTGATAACCAAGAAAGTAACCAAACATTGGACTTCAATTAAAAAACAATAAATAAGTACATAAATAAAGCTTGACACAAAATGAGGCTAAGAATTTTAAAAAATGGTTCATTAGTACAGTTTCATCATCAGAAATAATTCTTAAAACAGATTTCTATCACTGAAAAAATTACCCATATGATTAACAAAAGGATTCAGCTCTACTTAGGCTCAATGTGATCACTGCCTAAAGCTAGGCAAAAATTTGGAACTGGGCATTCCCCAGCAGGGAATTACCAGGTTTAAAATTTTCACAGTTGCTCTGTTTATTCTATGCTCTTTCTATTTCAGGATATCTACTTTGTTTCTCTTGTTTTATGTAGATGTCTGTATTTGTACAAATGTACCTGTACAGAAAATACTACAAAATCAGAGGAAGACTTTCCGGCAAAGATCATATACTAATCCTGTCTGTAGAAGTTGAGAGAAAGCTATAAAGAAGGTAAGAGCATTTGCTATATCTGGCACTTCTCATCCACTTATTTTTGTTTCTTTGCTCTCTTTTCAGAAGGTGACCTTAATAGAAGGCCTCAGTTTCTCATGAAAGTGTTATTGAAACCATCATCTCTACTGTACTCAATGGCAGAATAAATGCTTAAAAATATCTTGATATCTGTATCATTTGAAATGTCTCCTTTTAAGCTCATGATTGCATGGAAACCAGAGAACTGTAGAAGAAAAATGCTATGTGTAATTCAGTAGAAATCTGTTAGGTACTTATGTATAATTTAATAACCTCTGCATTTTTTACACTAGCTCACCTCAGGTTATATTCTTGAGTCTAAAAAGTATTATTTTCAGTTGCACCTTACTATCTTTCTATTACTCACAAAAAATTACCTGCCTAATCTGCCTAATCATTTTAATATTTCAGAGTTGGATAGGCAAAGCCCTGGGATCAAATGTGTGAATAAATTTGGCCAACATATTAAAATTTTTGATATTGTATTTGCATCCACAAATGTTGGTATTATATTTAACCTATTTGACCTGAATAAAAAATCTACACTCTAGAAACTTGACCATTAGTATGGTAGAAATATGGCAACTGAATAGCAGTGATAAAATGCCACTAGAAAGTACCTGATGAGGATATCAGATGAAGTATCTATCTCAATTGAGATTGTGGTAAACATTCAAACACATACAGTGGCAAAGTTAAACTAAACTGATTACAATCTGGTGTGAAGTCTCCTGCTTAAGCACTGTTTCACACAAATGATCAGGATCAGAAAAATATCCCTGTACTTGGATGTACGAACAAAGAAAGTAACAGCTCTTAGATATTACTCTGGGAGGGAATGGCTGAATACTAGAGTCTTCCAAAGCAAAAAAAAAAAATTTGCTGATTTCATTCATATTCTTGATTTTTTTCAATTGATATTTTTATCAAATCTACAATTGTAACTTAAAATAACTGGCCATTTTTAATGAGTTCTTTCATTTTTATTTCATCCTTGTCATTGAGCTGTTTGGAACAATCTATTCAATTTTGTTCAATTTTGAGATATAATATTTTCCATATTATTGTGTTCTAGATCACATTCTATTGTAGGACCACTAAGCAGCTGACTGAGACTTAGGCATCTCATGTCATTCTAGATGGCCTTCCTTATTGTACCTGGTTGTCCATGCAGAAAAAAAATAAGTTCACCCATAGTTCCTCTTTCATATTTGCTAGCTCAGTGGAGTCTATAATGGCACTACCACCTTCTACTCCTAGTAGTACTCCTTGCATTATTGATCAATGTTGGGCTTCTGTGGTATTGCACCTTGTCAAGTCCTAAAGGTATTATGTTGCGTACCCAAAACAAATTATATTTCTTCTTCAGTAAAACAAATTTATTTTTATTTTATAAACATAAATGATATTTCAGATTTAATCAGGTTGCCAGCAGTGTAATGATGAGTTTTATGTTTTAATTACTATTTTGCATATTTCTAGAACCAGAATTTTGGCTGTCAATGTGTATTGCCATAGCTACATACCCTGACTAAAATTAAGGAATCCATATTCAGTACTAACAAACTCAAAATTATTTTGCACATAAACTTTGTCTGCTCTCACCTGACTATTATTCTTTATTTAACTTGACAAAATATTTTTAATCATTTTCTCTTGAGTGAATGAACAAAATACTAGAGGGCTGTATTTTCTTAATTTTTTCTCACTTAGTAGGGTTAGAAAAAAAGGATTTATCTTGGATTACAGGGCAGACTAAAGCAAATACAACAGTTGTTTAATAACCCGTGCTGTTTCCATTACAGAGAGTGTGCAAAGATAGAATGCTTATATGCACATGGCTGTTCATAGGACATAGAAATACAGCTGATGATGGAAAAAGTGAACTCTGCTGAGGAATCTAATTTTTGATTTTTTAAATAAGTATAATTCTACTTAGCATGTAGGTATGCACAAACAATCTAACATGCCTAGGATTTACAATTCTGGTGCATCATCTGCATACCTCATTGTACATGAAGTATAGACGAGTGTCTGGATTATTTGCAACATCTTCAGAGGTTCTTCAAAATAGTGAAATGATAATATCAATGATAACTAATATATCTGTAGTGTAGTACTAATTGTTTTCTTCTAGTACTCTTGTACAGTTAGTTCTACAGTACTATTTTTTTTTTCACCAGCACATCACTGAGAATGACATGTTCCTGGTTTACATTACTAATGCTATCTGCACATAATACTCTTGGTAATAGTCCCAATCAGAACAGTTAAACATGCAATTCGTGTTGGTCATGTAGCTAGGACAGCACATTGGCTTCATGTGATCTTTTTATTTTTTTTTAAATGAAAACAAAATTGATCCTCCAGTAATACACTGATTGTGTATTCAGAATCCATTTGGAAATGTCAGATTTGCCTTGTCTGGGTAGACTCTGAAAACCAAGTGCACTTCTGCCATATGTAGCCTCCACAAAATATGTAGTAGCTGTGTATAGATTGGGTGGAAATGAAATAGTTTTTGTTTTGTCTATTTGACATTTTCTCTAAATTTGTAACATTAATTACTTGATCAGATTTATTAAAATATACTACTTATGCATAGATTTAGATTTAGTCTAAATACTATCCAAGATTATAATGCACTAATGTGCCTTTTACCTAAGGTTATTCAGTTTTTTCACGAGACTAAGGACTAAATGCCCAAATGAGAAATGCTTTTGTCCTAAGCAATTATGTGGAACCCAAACCTTTCCATACGCCTGGAGAAGGCTAAATTTCTCAAGGGGATAGAGTTTTCAGCAGGGAATTCCCATGGGTGCCTGCATGTCTACCACTTAGCATGTGCAGAGCTGTTTAAATCATGTCAGAGCTAAGAAACTCCACAGGCCTAAATAGCTGTGGGACTCACAAGCAGAGCTACGTCTCAAGAAGGGGAGAAGGCGTGTAACCTTGTGCTGCCCATAGTGCAACTGGTAGCGTTTACCAGCTGTGGTCCAGAAGACTTCTAGTCATTAACACAGCTCTGCTGAGGCAAGATGTTTTTGTTTGGGCACAGGGCCATGCTAAAATGAATCTATAGCTTCCAGACCACAGCTGGCTTGTGTCTGTGAGCTCAGAGAGCTGGCAGAGGAACTCTGAGATGTCTAAGGCAAATGTGTGGGGTAGATTTATGCATGTTTTCCAGACCCTATAGAGGGGAGAAACATTCTTTTAGATGAGTATATAGCATGTTTAACCCCAAATAAAACACAGCAACTGAGAAAAATATAACCTCTTTGGATCAGCTCTTATCGTCCTAAGACCAAGGCTGAAATCTCTTAATTACCTGGGATGACTCCTGTTCCCGTCTGCCAGGTTAGAGGTCAAAGTATTATGTGGAGAGTGTCTCTCAGTTCTTTCTCTTGAAACCGCTCCACTTAGGGTGGGTGAATTGCACACAGAAAAGTCAAACTCTTTCTATTAGGTAACATCAAGAGATGTTGATGTGGTGTGATAGGTATTTCACAGAAAGTGGCACAGCTTCACTTGCAGATAATGACTAGGCCACAACTGGGAATATTCTATAGATCAGTTAGGTATATGGTACATTGATGGGCAATGAGGGCTTCTGTTCTTCTAAATAACAAGAGTTACTGGAAGGGGTTCATAGCACAGTTTCCAAAGGAAGAACGCCATTCAGTATTGGATAGCTACACAGTTAGTTTGAGCTAAAGATATTTAATTAATCTTACCAATAGAGATGCAGAGCCATTAAACACATTAAACACATAGTTTTATCAAAAAAAACAAAAACAAAAACAAAAATTTATGTCTGCATTAGTAAACTGTTTAAAACTGTCCTCTGATGCTGAGGCCTGTTGTGAAAGAACAGCCCACATCCCTATGAACCTGCAGTCCTCCAGAATACAGTGACCACATTCTAGACTGCCTATTGAGAGAGGACTCTGGCTGATACTAACTGGAGCCAGAATTGGTTGGTAAGTGCTAACTTAAGTCAAAATTACATCAGGAATCATTCTAAAAATGCAACAGCAGACAACCTAGTATCACGGTCCAGGCATATTCACTGATACTCCTTGACTTACTAGTGCACATACAGGTAAGTACATCCTGCCATCTTGCCAGCAGTGGGATCAAACACAGGTATCCTTACATCAGATAGCTCTTTCCTTGAAAGAAAGTGTTTTTGCAAGTCTGCAAAGTATTTTGCAAGCGTAAAATAAAAGAGGATTAAAAACGTAGTGAACAAAAAAGAGGACATATGAGAGTAAAAAGCAAGAATTTGGCTGAGGAATTTATTTTTTGAGAATTTGAGGGGTTTTTTTTAAGAATTGGAGCAAAATTGAGAATTTGTTCCTTACTTATTCCCAGGGGAAAAAAAAAAAAAAAAAAAGCCTAGTCCTCCATTCCAGGGAAGGGCATGAAGATATTTGAGACTGGTTAGTTATGGAATGGTTAGTTACAGAAGGAGTGTTTTGTATGTAAACGACACTACAAACAGGGAAGTCTTAAAGCTGTGAAGATCCAGTGATCTCTTATTTACATTTAATTCTTTTGTTTATCAAGCATATCTGCAATTTCTAGATGTATTACTTCTTGTATCTGTGGCAAGAATTTGTGCTCCGATTGTTGTCCGTGTAACTTTTACCTGCATTACTTGAATGGTCTAGGATTACTTGGCTTAGTCAGTTATTGAATGGTATTTTTGAGCACAATTTTGCAATGGTAAACAGCATAAGTATTGCTTTTAAAAACCTTTACATTCACATCATGCAAGACTTGCTAGCAGCAGTTAACAAGAAACCTATATGTAAGTTGTCACCATTAGAATTCAGAATGCCTAGTTTTATTTTTAGTTTGGAGAAACAAAATACCGTGTATGATTTTAGGAAAAAATATTAAGAAGAAAAAGCATCCAGCAGACCACAGATTTATATATCTAAGTGGTAAACCTGTTTCTTTTCACCATGCCAAATCTAGTTAAACACCCAGGGTGAAATCTTGCCATAGATATTTTGACTTTTATCAGTTTAAATAGAGTTAGCATTTTGCTCCAAGGCTCTCATGCAGATTTTCAGTGTTTTGAGAGCATCACAGGGCTTGGCTAAGCCCTCAATGTGGTCTTTATTAAACAATTTAATAGCAAATACCTACAGGAATGTCTGCTTTAACACATACCAGTATAAAGAGTTTTCTAGCAGCCAACATGACAAGTCCAGTTCTGCAAAGTCTTTAAACAGGCAACCATGGCATTTCTATTGGCTTTTGTATCTTAAAGAGAGCCCTATCAACTCCTTTGTGAAATTGTCCATGAATCTAAAGTGCCTGACACTTCTGACATGTTCACGCTCTTCTACTGGACTTAATAGCCTGCAGCACCACTTAAACCTTGAAAGCTGTCATTCTTCCAATCTGTTTCCCACCATGTCCTTAACACAGGATTGTGGCTAATTCCGTGAGTTTCAAATGCTGCTTTGAAAGGGGACTGTTGAGTACACAACAGATTGGACCTAAATAGAATAGTAAACATCAAAATAGATTGGACCTAAACAGAGTAGTAAACATCAATGTACTTGAAGGAAAAGAAGTATTTCCTTTGGTTTTAGTGTCGGGAAAAAAACCCTAAACCACATGAAAGTGAAGTCAGGTGCCATTTAGTCACAGATCCAAG
This sequence comes from Tinamus guttatus, assembly GCF_000705375.1. Next base: position 231,003 of record NW_010576409.1, on the reverse strand, counting down.
GTACTGTTGCAAAGTTATATAAAAGTATCTCAGTCAAACAGATTTATCTGTTCAAAGTTGCACATTTGCATCTCAATGCCAAGAAAGTGTTACTAAAAAAAAATGACATAGCTTTGATGCATTTATTTGTTCACATTATGCAGCTCAACTAAAAATTCTTTTTCCACTGGCATGAATCCATGTGGTCCTTTTGTCTTTTCCTATGACATGCATTTATAACTTCTTTTAGACATAAGACAGTCACCTATTTATGCTAAGCAGACATGACACTGGTGAGACCACCATACAGTGTTTATAAAAATATTGTGAATTAAGCATCTGTTAAAGCGGGAAATGTTCAGGAACTTGATGAGTTCTGGTTTGAAGAACTCAAGTTTTGCTTTTTCTTTCGAGTGGTTGTCTGTTCTAGAAGAATCAAGTAGATCTGGACATTGTGTTTGAATAAAACAGATTTTTTTTTGAAAAATAAATCCTGGATTGCCCCAAAACTGCATTCTATTCTAAATTTCTCATTTTAAGACACACAAGAGTTGGAATGAGGTCTGTATGGCAGGTTTAATTTGAGTGGTGGTGGACAGAGAACAGCTAGACTACCTAGCTCGAACAGCAGTTCTCTAGCTATCAATAAATATGATTGTCAATAAGAGCATTCTAGCCCCCTGCAGAAACACAGACATATTTCTTTACTTAGACCTTAGCTATGTCTTCTTGATGCAAGGTATGAATCAACAAAACATTTCAGAGCTGCAACTTAAAGTAACTTTTGTAAAAGGCTAAGGCTGTAACCCAGGGAAAATTAATGTGGTATGCATTTTCATAACTGCCCAAACTTTGCTGCACAAATAGTGCATTTAGATCTTAAATCTATACAGTAAAACCTTAGCTGAATATATAGATTTAGAAAAAATGATTAAAATAAAGAGTTAATAAATGTTTATTTTGCTTGTTAAAGAAAAGTACTATAATGCAAAAAAAAAGTCTTTTACAGCTTATTCATAAAAAGTGTGAAGCTCTATGTGTATTTTGGACTTTTTTTTTTATGATCATACAGTTTGGCTGAGCAATTGTTATACAGGAAATATAGGATTACTAAACTCTAGCAGGACACAAGCACAGGGCTCCGTGCTGTAATTTTTGTCAAAGGGTAAAGTGTAACTTGGCTACAAAGTTTATCTATGAAGATATGTGTGATTGTTTTTCCCCAAGGATAGATCAGCAGTGAAGTATGATTCACTTATAATCTTCCTTTTATTTTCTCTTTCCTCAGGGAAACAGAAACTGGAGGGGAAATGTAACTGCCCATGGGGACAGGTGAATTTGGGAAGATCAGCATGCCAATAATTGTGTGGAATAAGGGAAAAGTTAAATGGCCAACCTCACTGTTTAGATACTGAAGCACTTCAAGTAGACATGATTCAATATACTTAATCTAAAATTATGTTCGGACTTGTGCTTTTCTTTCTTGCAAGAAAACAGTTATTTTCATTACAGCAAACATTTACTTTTTCATCTTCTTTTAAAAAAATTGAATGAGTAACCTGACAACACACAGTGTCATTTCCAGAGTAGTAGAGCAAACACAGTTAAGGTGTATCGCTTACTGAATGTTGAATAACTCCCAAGGGACTTGAGAGGTTAAGGATTTTTTTCAAGGTTTTAAAAGCTTTTAAAACACATACCTTGCTATATTTTTAAAAAGTAATGTAATTATTATAAGTTATTATTTAAAAATACACATATTTCTTAAATATGAGAGATTCTCTCATTTTTATGTAGGCTTGAGAAGCATGTGTCTAATTTCTGTAGAATAAATTCCAGGCTCTCCTGCTCTTCCTGAGTTATCTGAACGCTGTTAATTTTATGTGTTGTTTTAGGTTCACCTCTAGAGTTACCTTCTGAATATCAACCTCTGCATAACCATAGTGTTGTGTTCAGCATTTTTCAGAGTACTTCAACTCTTGTGCATTTTGTTGTTGGTGGTTTTGTATCTTCATTCTTCCCTTTCTTTGTTTCATTGAATAATATCCCAAGAAGACCTGCTTGACATGCATGTCTGAAAGGTATTGGCGCCAACTTCCTCAATGTGACTTCTACATAGGATCTTAAAACTTCTCAGTAAAATAATTGCTTCATGCCTCTTATCCTTATATTGTAAATCTTAGAAACTTTTTTTTGCCCTTGCATAGGTGGGCAGTGTGTGTGTGTGTGTGTGCCGGCACAGAGAGAGGAGCCTGGGAACACTTTTTTCCTCTTTAGACATGCAGTGTGGATTGTAAAAAGAAATACATGAAAAGTTACTGTAGGAGTTCTCCTTTTATTTCTTTTGTATTTCTGAAATTATCGACACAGTTTGTTTCATTTCAAGACAGAGGATACAAGAATTTAGCTTTTTTAAAAAGGAAATTAATAGAAAATAAAGATATATTGAGACTTCGTATTGACTTCAGGAAACTTAGTCATAATGGTTAGTAAGTTGGATAAGCTCTAGGAGTTTCTAATGGGAATACAACTCCCAATCCCCATTTCCAATAATTAAGAACAGTTTTCTAAGACACAGATGTTTCTGCAAGAAAAAAAAAAAGTCTTTCCTGGTAGAGCAAGAGATGAAATACAGTTTTAACTTCCAAGAAACGGGTTCTAGAAATTATTAAATTAAAAAAGTGGTCAATAGTTGTACACTATCATCACCAGAATATATGCCCTTTCATAGCAGAGCTAACAAGGAAATGAATAAAATTTTCTGGAAGATCTAAGAAGAAAGATGTTAATAATGAAAATGATAGTCTTTTTTTCAATGATGAATTATTATTTGTATTTTTGAGATAAAACAATTTCAGTGTGTAACTTATCATTTGGCCATATATGTCTCATTCATTAGCTCATTTCCAGTTAGTCATTTCAACAGCAGATAAAAATAATTGATAAAATTGTTTAGACAGTAACTGTAATCTTGAAGTTGTTCATTTCTCAAACAAGTGTCTGGATGGAGTAGGGATTGCTCCCAGTTCTTTGAGGGTGGAAAACTTTTAAGGCATTAAGTATGCAAAAGGTTGTTGTTTGCTGTTCAACTTGTTCATCAATGACTTGATGAGGGGACAGAGTGCATCCTGAGCAAGTCTGCAGATGATGCCAAGCTGGGAGGAGCGGCCGACACTCCAGAGGGCTGTGCTGCCATTCAGAGGGACCTAGACAGGTTGGAGAGCTGGGCAAAGAGAAACCTCATGAGGTTCAACAAGGACAATTGCAGGGTCCTGCACCTGGGGAGGAATAACCCCAGGTACTGGGACAGATTAGGGGTTGACCTGGTGGAAAACAGCTCTGCAGAGAGTCCTGGTTCACAACAGGTTAACCATGAGTCAGCAATGTGCCCTCATGGTCCAAAAGGCCAAAGGGATCCTGGCCTGCATGAGGAGGAGTGTTGTCAACAGGCCAAGGGAGGGGTTCCTGCCCCTCTCCTCAGTTCTGGTGAGGCTGCATCTGGAGTATTGTATGCATCCAGCACAGCAGGGATGTGGAACTTCTGAAAAACTCCCAGTGTAGAGCCACAAAGATGATTGACTGGAGCATCTATATTATGAGGAAAGACTAAGAAGTGAGCTGGGCCTGTTTAACTTGGAGAAGAGAAGACTAAGAGGGGATCTTATGAAGATGTACAAATACCTGAGGGGAGAATGTAAAGGAGATGAGGCCAAGCTTTTCTTGGTGGTGGCCAATGATAGGACAAGGGGTAATGAGTACAAGTTGAAACACAGAAAGTTCCATCTCCACATGAGGAAGAACTCCTTTAGTGTGAAAGCTCTGGAATAGGCTGCCCAGAGAGGTTGTGGAGTCTCCTTCTCTGGAGATTTTCAAAACCTGCCTGGATATGACTCTGTGCCATGCGCTCTAGATGTCTCTGTTTGAGCAGGGGCGTTGGACTAGGTGAGCTCTAGAGATTCCTTCCAACCTTAATCATTCTGTCAGTCTGTGAAAATCATCACGGTCAGCTCAACCTGATGAAGAAAATAAGCATAAATCAATCTGGATAACTTTGCCTGAAGAGTTTATGGAGGTCTCACACAATGCCTTCAAGCAGTATGTTGTCGGTAGCAGAGGAGTTGGGGAACGAGGAAAGCAGCAGCGAACTTCTGGAAAATGTGCAGTATCCAGGGAACACAACTGGGCCTGGAAGGGTTACAAGTCTAAACTGTTCTGGCTGGGTCTGTGTGGCGTATCCAGGGGCAGTTGCTGAAGATCAACTACTGCCAGATGATACTGCAGTCTAAGGAAGTTGAGCCTATGGGGTAGCGGAGTTGCTGCAGGAAGGAAGCAAAACTCAGCAGCAGGAAAGGAGCTGCATCTATACCCTATTCCAGGAATAAATATTATTGTTAGTGAGCTCATTCCTGTGCTACTATTCCAGCGAATTAAGTGCTAATCCACTGACAACTGACCCTTCAACTGCACAATATTTTTGCAGAATTTTATTTAACTGTGATGCATTTTTGGAGGGAAACAGATCTAGGCCCTGGCTGAGTGCCACTCCCACCTCTTCTCACTGCTTCTCCTTTCTGACCAGAGAGATTTTTATAAGATCCATTGTATAATGAATAGGCCCGGGAGGTAAAGATGGCCTAAATGGGCTGCTGTGAACACCAGTTACCAGTGGCTGATTTGCATAGGAGCAATGTAGTTATTTTGCTGGCATAGCTTTTCAGCCTGCAGATCAGGGTTGGAGATAAGAGTCTTAAGAACCATTCCATGATTAGAGTGATGTAAATAGCAATTCAATTTTTTTGTCTGCATTCAGTATTTCCTTTGCATCCCTCCTGAGATTAGCAAGAAAGTACATGAAATCCTGATCTGTGTGGAAAATATATTTTTCTCCTGTTGGCTGTAATGAGTCCAGAATTTCATATTTGAAGCTGAAAATATCTGCTGCAACGAAGAAGATTATTTTCAAAATATGTACTATATAGATTCTCAGTGCTTTGAGATCTAGCAGTGAGTATTATGTCTAACTCACAAATGATCATTTTGTGATCATGTGATCTAGAAATATTTTTAAATATTCAGTTTACTTTAATGTCATTATTCGCCTCTTTCTATAAAAGTTTTTTTTTTTGCAAGAAAATGATCTAACTATAATGCACCATTTGTACACTGATGTACATGTACTGATTCTCCAAACCAAGCAATAATTTTACACAGAATTCATTAGTAAACAGCTATGTAAGTTCCTGGATTATTTGTTAGTGCCAGTTCTGAGCACTACAAAATGTTTATATGAAAAAGTCATGCCAAAAAAAGAATAAAAAGCTTATGGATATATCCTGCTACTAACAAACTTTGGAAGTGTGTCAATCTAATGATAGGCTATGCTGGAAGTTCTTTGGTAAATCTTGGAGACATTTTAGCACCTATGACTAAAAGTTGGATGGGAAAGCATGCTTAGTAGTAGCTGTCCTACAGTATAGAATCATCTGTAAGTAATTGAATGGCAAAATCAGAAAAACTCATAAAGTGGAACTGCCAGTATAAGTGGATTTGGTTTTCTGTTAAAATTTGCAGTGGTTGAAAGGTTTGACCTGCTCTACTGAACAGCAAGAACCAGGGTAACACCAGAGAGAGTGACTAAATGAGAGCAGGTTAGAATTAAGAACAAGCAGAACTTTATTTTCAGTTAGGCTGCCAATATGCTTGCCAAGAACACTGTAAATGCAGCGGAACGCACATCTGAAGCAACACCAGCAGAGATTGCTGTCACCTTGTGGCTCCAATTGCTCTCTGTTTTAAAAGCATTGTGTTTTGATTTATTGCAATAACATTATGGCTATTTGTAGGTTTTTTGTTTGTTTGTTTGTTTGTTTTTCCTATTTACTGTTTGACATTTCAGCCTTATATGTCAAAAACCAGAGAGACTAACCGTAATCAGTTTTATGGGTTTTATAATATTGCACTTTTGGATGATATCTTGTCAAGGACTAGGAGCAGGAGAGCAAGATCCTGTTTAATATATTCAAACAGCAACATTAGATATCCTGCAGGTAGAAGATGACTGAGAAGATACTGGAATGCAGAGAGCATGTCAAGGTAGAAAAGAAGCTACAATTCAAATTATTACCCACAGCAGCCACTCAGTGCATCCAGATATAGCTATTACTAATTTTGGACTCTCAGTTTCAATTTAGTCATACAGTATGCTTGGTAGACTGGGAATACTTTTGCATTTTTAAGGGTGCTGACCTCTCTCATTTATGAAAAGAACTCAATAACTCTTCTAAGCTAATTATTTTATGTTATGTTATGTTATTTATTTTCCTTATTTTTTGCCATGGACAAAAAAATGAGTAGGAGTATATGCATAATTTACTATGACTTGGCTAATGTACTGAAATGTGACTATGTATCTTTGTTGTGAAGCTGCTGTCAATTGAAAATGTCTACCGAGAACACTAAGCTTAAACATTGGAATATTTTTGTTCGTTTGTTTGCAAAACAGCAGTTTTCTATCATTAGGTATAAACAAAAATCAATACCATATCACTTACAGGCTATGTTTAACTTGGTCTCATACTTTTTAGCCAGCCAAATGAAATCTGCTCACATATACTAATATTCAGGAGTATACCTTAGCATGCACTTCTTACCTCAGATATAACTGTTTCAAACAAATGGAAAAGTCTTTTTGAGAATTTTGTTAAAATATGATCATTCTCTAGTAGGAATGCTTTGAAGTCAAGCGTTTATGCTTAGTTAGATTTACAAATGCCTAACACAAATACATTAGTTCCCAAGATGTGTGTTATGCTTCAACAAGATGATTAGTTATGAAATTGTGCATTAATAAAAACAGTTGGTTCTCTTTGTAGTTCAACTCCCTTTGCCCTAACTCTATATACAATAGCGTCAAATAGCTCTTTGCAGTATTTTTGAATGACTATAACTATGTTATAATCATAATATGTGAATTTATATTATGCATGAAAGGTCATGGCCTATGAGGAAGTCAGTTTCTTTTCATGCATGTAGTCCTTAAGAGCTGGCACTTACGGAAGTGAGGCAAAGGAAAAAAAAACAAGTACTGTAAAGAGTGTGATCTAAAACCTTGATCTTGCAAAAGAAAAGGACATACGGTGAAGAATGGAATACAAACATATAAAATTTTCATAGATAGGAAACAGGTGAATTTGTGTACCAAATATAGAAGCCTGAATCTTGTAATCCAAAACAAAAAAAGAACCTTATCATGCCTGCATTAGCTTATCCATGTCAGACAGCAGAATTTACCCGCTCTATTGTTAGTATAAGAGATGGAAACATTTACATTTGCATCTCTTACTCAAACATACTAACATTAGAATACCCTAGAATAAAGCAAGAGCTGTTTTAAGACAATATTTTGAAGATTTTGGCATGTTGCAAATAGTGGGAGTTTAAGATAAGTAATACTCTTTTTATTATGTCCCTGGGGAACTCAGGACTTTCACTTCTTCCTTCCCACAACCCCATAGAGAGGCCCTCTCTTTTCCTCTCCTGTGGGCTGCCTTTTTCCCTCCTTCCCTGGCTCACCATTATCTCCCTTTATTCACCTTCTCACTAGCCCTACATACTCTTCCAGAGTATGAGAATAGAGAGAGATAGAGTTGGAGGAGAAAGGATGCATATTTGATCTACTCTTGCTGGGAAAGAGGCAGAACGAAGCAGCTAATTACTATCTAGCAGGTGCTTGCTCTACCTGCAGCCACTTGGTGTGGTGAGGACTGCCACACTTCCCACAAGGAATCTTCTGCTTCCTTAGAAGTGGCAGCACCAGGCATCTGTGCAGAAAGGAAGGGCCTGCTGGGTGATGCATGCTGCCACATCTGATTATGGTCTTCCTGGGCTCTCAAGACCCGTGTGTGCTGCAGCAGATACAATTTTCCCCCTCTTCCTCTACACTAGCAGGTCTGACTGAGTAGCCTCCTCTGGGCCTGGCAGAGCTGTCCTACCTACATTCCACATATCATCCTCTTGGCATCACCAGAAGAAGGAAGTGCTCTGCTGCCAAGGCAGCTGACTGCTTTGCCTGTGGCCAGGCACATCTGGTCCTGTTAGTCTTCAACATCTTGGTAATGCACTGCCAAAACATGATTGTGCATTTGGGATATTAAAAGAGGAAGGTAAATTTTGCTCAGGGCTTCTGTGAGACAAAGATTTGCTGTGAGTCGTACTGGTGGCTCTTATACAATTTAAAGGTGCATTACATTGAATTTTTCAAAAATACAATTATATTGCAGACTCTTATGACAGATATACAGACATTAAAAGTTAAAGAAAAGTTCTCTCCAAATTATATAAAAATGCACATCCTTTTGATGTTTTGTTTCTCCGGGTCACAGAGTTTTTGTTGCAAGCAATAATTTCTCTGGCTCTTTCATTAATGTTTTAACCCAAAACCATTAAAGTCAGGAAGTAAATAAATGAAGGAAGGAAGCAATCATATTTTTACAGGCAAATATGCATAGATGCCAACTCCACAAAAGTTAACTGGCAGTCTCCTTGTGACTGGAAGTATGCCAGATTGTTTGGCAGATTATGTGTAGGAGAAACACATCCTGCTAAGAAATAGGTAAGTGATATTCATTGGCTAAGGAATAGCCAATTCAGCTAGTAGCTAGTGTAAGAATTTAAAAGAAAACACGATTTTAACTTTCATTTTAGTTTTCAAAGCAACTAATATATGTATTTGGTAGCTCTAATATGTATATTTACACATGCACATGTATGTGCATACATGCATAAAAGATAAGTTAATTGGATTTCATCTGCAAAAGAATTTTGATTTTTCTGTCTAGATAAACAAACATGAATAATTTAAAATTATATCTTAGAGAAATTTTTGTTTTCTTTTTCAGTTTGGAAGTTTAACCCAAGAAAAACAGCAATAACTGAATGATAATGCTACATAACACATTTATTGAACATAACTGAGTTTTCTGAAATTATTGAATATAGCCAAAAAAAACAAGGTTCACTTTCTAAAATTCTGGTTAAATTAAAAATATATTACCATAATTTTCCATAATATTTTCTAGAATCTTTATGTGTAATTTGATATCACAAAGCTTAGAAATGGCTTCTAATATGTAATAATACATATTATCTGTAATAGGATTGAGGTGATGCTGAAGGCACACAGGTAAGGCCTGAAGTTCCTCAAACCCTCTTTCTTGCCCTTCTTGTGAATGAGTGTGGTGTATGCCTTTTCCATTCATCAGAAACCTCTCCTGATTGCCATGACTTCTCAGAGATGATAGGGCAAAGACTTGCAGTGACTATCAACTCCTTTAACACTATCATCAGAAGCATCTATTCTCTTCCTAAATCACTTAGTTGCTAGTTGAGGTGACTGCCACACTTAGTGTCTTGAGTAATTACAAGAGGAGTTAGCTGTCCAAACACTATATATTTATTATTATTTATTATATTATATTATTAGTAATATATATATTACTATATATATTTATTATTTTCGGACAAAACCCCCCACAACCCTGACTTAATAGTTAGGATATTGCTTAGTTACTCAGTTAACCTGGTAGTTTAAACTTACTTCTTGTTGTGACTATCAAGTATTTCAGTCTACAGGAGACAGATAATGTTGCTGCAGCTGTCTGAATATTGTATGCTAATGCATCATTAAGAAGGCGGCATCAGTATGCATATAATTTGTTTTTGGCAGACTTTTTCAAAGTGTGGTATCTCTTCTTTTTTTTTTTTTGACACAAGACCAGTAATACTCTAAATGAGTTATGACCAAAAGGAGAACAGGTTGTTCAGATACATATAATATATACTCAATTTAATTAAGCCTACCTAAAGAAAGTCGATTATTTATGATCAAGAACTTAACCATCCAAGATTATCTTTCTAAAGCAGGTTACACAATCTAAGAATATAGCAGCTGCAGAATATTTCACTGAAACTAAATTATTCCTCTGAGGACGCATAATTAAATCAAAATGATTGCACATAACAATAAGAGATAATCTGTGCACTTCAAGACATAATTGCCTTTATAATATTCCTGTTATAAGTCAATTTTACTATTGATGTAAGTTAAAAGGTATTTGTTGTCACATTAAAAAAACCCACTGATTTACTGTGAGTTTTTTTCCTTTCATGTGACCTATAAACACCATTCTCTCCTTTGCTGGGTATGGGGGAAGGAGAGAGGGGCGAGAATCGTTTATGAGACCACATTAACTTTTTCCTTTTCCTAGATCATGTAAGGAAATTCATGTCTAACCTCAGACTTAAAAGCTGTCATCCCAAAATGTTTATGCAGTTGGCAAGTTATGACTACAGGTAGTAATTGAGCATGATTTGTGTATACAGTTAACAAAGCTAAAGCAACTTATGATTACTTTATTTCTCCTTAATCATAGTATTACTGTACTTTCCCTGTCTTCACTTGTTCTATTCAGTTCCCATTCATTGTTCCATTCATATTTTATCTTTAGGCCACAGGCCTGTACACATGGTAAATGCTTGAGCTTCGCGTTATCAGTCTGCTTGGCTTCTGCACTTCTCCAGCAATTCTACATGCAAGGTCTTTGCACTCCACCTCTGTGAGTGGATTGAATCCATACTGTATTCCTGCAAGTTTTCCTTCAGTTGCAGGTGCATGCTTGGGCTATTTGAAGTATCCATCCCACAAGACTTGTCACAGTATTTCTTTATAAGCTATCTGACATTTCTGTCTTTGGTTTATTGGGACGTCTGATGACTGGGACCATTCTTGTCTCTTCCATTCATATTCACTTACCATAGACCACTTTCAAAAGTTATGACCAGGATTTTGTACAAGTTTTAAAGATTTTTTTTTCTTACATACAAGCAAGAATAATTCTCGATAAAAGTAGATTACTCACTGTTCTTCCTTTCTACACTTCAAGAGTTTTCCTTATCAGATTGGAAGATAGAACAAACAAGATATGATATCTAATCAGCCAAACTTCATGAAGATCACATTTGTGAACTGAAAAATGAGGTGACCTCCAAGCAGCACTAATGATTTAGATAATTTACAATCAAGAAACTGACCACAACAAAAAATAGCTACCTTTATGGAATAGAACACTGAATAAAGCATATAGTATTTTCATAGTTTGTTCTTTAGTTTCTCCTTTCAGAATCAGCATGTCAGGTAGGACACTGTGTGACTTTTTTTTCCAGACACTTAGGACCATTACATCAAACTAACCTTGTGAACTGTCACAGGAGTTTATTGCACTGAAATGGAGAAAACAAGCAAGGAAAGAGCAAAACTAGCATCCATTTTTTTTTCCCTTTCTTTTTTGGAAAAAAATTGGCTAGCCCCTCTGCTAATAAAGGAACAATTAGGAACTCCTACAGTTAGTATGTCTTTTGAACAAGGTTTTGAATGAGCATCCCTCTCCCCATTCACTAGAGAGAAGCCCAACAATAAAAGCCTATTTAAGTCACAGCTTGCCCTTGTGACCACCTCCCTAAATGGGTAGGAGACTCAGGCTTCCAAGGCATCAGGCATTGAGGGCTGGATTTGTAGAAGAAACCTACTTCCAGCTTAAACAGTAAATATCTGTACTGTATAGACATGATAGTCTGATCCAGGAACACCAGTTTCAATGGTTAGTATTGAAAAATGTTTAGTACAGTAAATGGTCACTATAAATGTAAATGGTTAGTATTTTAAAAAGAAAGGCTATACTGTAATATGGAATATATTGACAAGTTTATACCAGTATTTCCTAGAACTTAAACATAGTTCTGTGTTTTTGAAATAAATACTACACATTTTTTTCTGTGATCTGACAAACAAACTTTAAATATACATGATCAATTTTTTTTTTTTTTTTTGTTTCTACAGAACAGGGCCAATATTCACAGTGGGGGTGATTTTCTAAGGCAAGAAAGTTTATTGGATTAAAGTGTTTGCAGGGCTTTTTTTTTGGTTTGTCACTTGTTTGTGAACTTTTTTATCAGTGTCAGTCAGATTCCTAGTTCAGTCACTGTATGGTTTTCCTTTAGTGCAAAAGTCATTATTTTGTCTATATCCTTTGTATTCCATTCAAATCTAAGGCAGCCAGAGACTCTTCCTTCGTTCTTCCAAAAAAATCTCAAATTGAAGCTTCTCTGAGCTTCTCTGAGAGCGGGCAGTCGTAGACTGTAGAAAAGATAGTAGAAATCTAAAGATATCATTAAGCAAGAAAGTAATATGCAGTCTTTACAGATACAAACTACTAAAATTCATGCTAAGTAAGTAAAAAAATAATTTATAACTTTGAGTCACCTACAATGATTTGGTTGCCATCTGCTGCAAAATTCTCCTTCAGTCAAGACTATGGTTTGGTCAGTGATATTACTTTTAATATCCAGTGAACTCTCTAGTTCATTTTACATTGCTTTCTGGCATTGTGTCATCTCTGCTGACATACCCACGTGTGACTGTGATCTTGTTAAGTCTCTTGCTCTCTAGTTTTGTGAAACTGCATATCAGCAACTTTGAAACTATTTTAGGGGGTAGCAGCAGTACTAACTGTAAAAAAAAAAATCTTTTTGTTACTGCCATCTTTTCTTCCTTCTCCCCAATTATCTCCCCAATTTAAAGCTTACTAATTTCAGTTTCCAACTTCCAACTTCCAATTGTGAAGATGACTCTGTGAAGATGACATTTTATAGCTACCCTGTTTCCTCTTTCCTTGTAGCTGAGAAGTTTTTCTTTCTATTAAAAGGATTCTCAGCACTTTTCTCTCTCCTCTCAATAACTTCATTTTTCCTTTCCAACTCTTTCAATAGTGTGTATCAAGCCTCTCAAATCCTTTTATTGGAGCTCCTGCCACTACTAGCCTATCATTGTTAGTGACTTGTTTTTTTTTGCTCTGGCTTCCTTTGCTAGCCTACTCTTCATTTTTTTCTATCATTACTAGGATAGCTATTTTCCTCTACAGTTAGTCACTGTCTCTGAAGACTCTTTTTTTTAACCTCTTTCTTCCTTACAAGTGCACCTGGCCAAAATCAGTACAAATCCACTCTTGTAACTGCTTCCTCTCCCTTTCTCAAACTGGAAAAAAAAATAAAAGACTTTGTAGAAAACTGAAATTGTTTGACCTCCTTCTTTCTCTTCTTACATGTAATGCCAAGCTCCAAGCCAAAACACCTGTTTCTCCTCAATACTTTTCTTTTTCATAACGTAGTGGCAGGAGAAAAGGAATATTTGGAGACTAATTATCTTTGCAGAAGATCTAACCAATTTCTTCAGAGAGAAAACTTACCAAATGTTAATTAACTTTCTTCTTCATTTTGGTTTATTTTTTTTCACAGATGCTAATCTGGTATCCTCCTAATCTGTTCTCATGCCTCACTGGTCTAATCCCTCTTCCCAATCTCTTCCATGGCCATTATTTCTCCTAATTCTCTCTCAGTCTTTCTCACTTTCTTTTGCCTAAATATGAAAGCATGTTTAAACTCTTTGATGTTCTTGTATTAAGAAGTTGCCCTAGGTCAAATCAAGCTACCAGTTCATCTCTTGCAAATCAAGAACTCACCACATCTTCCATTCTAAATCTTCCCATCCCTCTGTAGTATCCTGACCTCATTTTTTCTCTTAAATGGCATCCTGCCTCTAGCTAAATGATAGACCCAGAGGTCCTTCATCAATACCGCTTGATGTTTTTAACCTGTTGAAGTTACTCTTAAAACAATGTCCTTCCTTTGCTTCTGTTTCCTTCCCTGATTTCTCTTGTCTTTGTTCATATTGTATTTGTCTCAATATCCAGAAAAAGAAAATAATTACAATAGGAGAGCAGGGGGTCTTGATGAATCATTCTAAGCTTTCTAGATTGTTGAAGAAATTAATTATTGTATTTAAATTTAACTGTGAGGGAAAAAATATAAAAATAAATAACAGTCAACTGTGCCAAGAAATCACTAAGACACTTTCCAGGTGGCAGTGTCAATATTCTCATTGTTTCTTTGAACCTGCTACATTAATGGAAAAAGTTACCTCTCTTCAGAAATGAGAAACCTTATATTTCTTTTTTCCTATTACTTTGAAAGTTGTAAAAGTCTGATTTGATGGGACAACAGTGATTATTTTTTATATGATCTAAAGATCATGTAAGTAGTCCAGGGGACTTGTTTTTGTCTCACAACTTATAACTTATTTATGTTACATAGAATTATAGGGTAAACAGTAGGAAAATGAGATTTTTATTTTCTCCTTTTCACTGTCCAAAATGTACCTCTAGAAGAATTCAGTTCCAGAGATTTGCTGCTGATCAGGAATTCTTTGGAAAATGGGGCAGAATATCTCCAGCGGTTATATCACAGAATCACAGAATCACAGAACGGTTGAGGTTAGAAGGGACCTCTGGGGATCATCTAGTCCAACCCCCCTGCTCAAGCAGGGACACCTAGAGCACGTGGCACAGAGTCGCATCCAGGAGAGTTTTGATGATCTCCAGAGAAGGAGACTCCACAACCTCTCTGGGCAGCCTGTTCCAGGGCTCTGTCACCCTCACAAGAAAGTTGTTTGTCCTCACATGGAGATGGAACTTTCTGTGTTTCAACTTGTACTCATTACCCCTTGTCCTGTCACTGGCCACCACTGAGAAGAGTCTAATATCTCATGTATCTCATATATATATATCATAATCTATAAAATAACATAGTGATTTCCATACTTTATAGTTTGCTGAGTTGTTGTGTGGGAAGGTTTATTTTTTTTTCCCTTACTGTAATACATAATTCCCCAAACTTGAGTGTCTCAGTTAGTTAGGCTAGGATGAGGATCTCTTCTTGAAGCTGTTCTGCTCTGTGTAGCAGCATAGAATGTCATCAGAAACCAACCTGTGGACATGCAAGTGATAAAACAAGAACTGTTATGATACTATTTTTTTTTCATCTTGATTTATGCTCTTCCCACCATTGATAATTTCTGGAGGTTTTGCTTTGAGAGAAGAAGCTATACATGATGGTCATTAATATATCTTAAAAAAAAATTATAACTAAGCAGGATTTGGCTTATTAGGAGTATTTTGGTCTGCAATCCTTGCAGAAGGTTGTTGATTAATATGTAATTGTTAGATGAAATACTATTTAATTTTTAGTCCCAAAATTAATGTCTATCAAATTACCAGACAATTGCTATTCATTACTCTAAATTGTATCTGAAAACTTTGGGGAGTTCTTGTCATTCCATACAATATATAAATTTGTATACTGTATGAATCACTCTTATAAATCTTATATACTTATCATATTCTTGAAAGTAGAAAAAATGTTTAGTTAGTATGTTTAATATTATTTATTAAATTTTCTTGTGTGCAATAGAGATCTTTTTCATATCTTTAAAATAAGTTACATGAGCATTTAACAGCACATGAGCAGGTTGTGAGGGAAATATTTTTAAAAATCCAGCTCATCTGCCCCTCCTGAAATGTGGCTCATTTCTACCGTGTTTCCTTAGAAATGCTTTCTTTGAGGATGAAAATTGCTTTTGGCTTACACTCTTTTAGCCATCACTTTAAGAATATGCTTTTGAGGAAAATCCATGGTCTTAATTAACAGACTGTCACATCACAGAAGATTAAGCCAAATCCTGACAAAGGATAGTGTTGGTATTCATTAGTGGATCCTTTGTGTCTGTTTGTCTGATTCTTCTCTACCATTTCTTTTTGGTGTGGACCAATTACTGCAACCATTTTTGGAGAACAGCTAATTCATTTACAGGGAGATTTTCAGTCTGAAATTATAATGCTCTTTAGCCTCTTTTCATCAAGAGGCTAGCAGAGAAGATAGTGTCTGCAGATATTAACTTCATTATTTGGTCTTCATGTACTCAACGGACTATAGCATGTCTTCTTAAAAAGTTCCAGAAGAAATGAAACCAACTAATTAAAATAGTTCATTTCAAGTGATACTGCCAAGTTGTTTGTAACAGAGCACTTCATGCAATAAGGTTGATTTTTTTTAAAAAAAAAGCTTTCAGTTCATAACAGTTTCATTTTGTGATCTGTTTGAGGTTTTTGTTTTTTGATGATGCAAGTGATAGTCATATGCACTACCCCATTTAAGAGTTTTCATTTCCAAGGGGACCAAGTTGCCTGCTTTATTTAGAAAGTATGTTAAGAGACCTAGACAACAATACCACATATAATTAAACATAAGTATTTATTAGTACCATCTCTGTTGATCCATGCTGACCAACAAATTTACGGATTAGTTGGCCAGTTAGTCCTCAGATGTATGGGGATCATCAGGCATCTTTCTGGATTTTTTTTTGCTGTAGTTCAGTCAAATGGAACGAGCTTAGCCTTAACTTTGTTACATGGTATGTGTGAGGTCCAATTCTCTTTAGCTACTACTTGCTGATCGAATGATTTTAAGTTTGCTATAGTTAACACTGAGTCCTAAATAAGCACAAACAGAAAACTTACAAAACATACTTACAAGATCAATATGATGCACCTTATTTTAAATATAGTGATTGTTCTATTCTCTATTTTTACATGTCTGTTTTTTTTTTGTTTTCAAGAACATGTGTGTACATATATATGTATGTATGCATGTTTATGTTTATATATAAATAAAATATACATTAATTATATAGAAAAACTATTCTAGAAGGCTAGCAAGAATTGCAATTCTTTTCCCCTGTTAGCAACTAATTATACCTTGATCCCAGGTCGGGGCAATATTCTTGTCTCAGCTTTCAGAAGACAGCTCTCTAAAACGCATCTTGAATTCTGATTTAATGGTAAAAAAAAAAAAAAGCACCTTCTTATCATTCATTGTAAGCTAACAGCATCTTTAATGCATTTCTGTGATAGCTCCTTACCATTGTTGAAGGAAACATAATGCTTTCCTGGGGTACCCATCAGGATCACTAAACAACAGATCAAGTGTCATCAAGTTTTCCCTCACAACATCCTCCTGTGCAAGCTCCGGAAGTGTGGGGTAGATGAGTGGACAGTGAGGTGGATTAGGAATTGGCTGGATGGCAGAGCTCAGAGGCTGGTGATCAGCGGTGCAGAGGCCTGTAGGTTGGAGGCCTGTAGCTAGCGGTGTCCCCCAGGGGTCAGTCCTTGGTCCAGTCCTGTTCAATTTATTCATCAATGACCTGGATGAAGGCACAGAGTGCTCCCTCACCAAGTTTGCTGATGACACGAAACTGGGAGGAGTAGCCGATACC
>NW_010576409.1:175740-213590 GCF_000705375.1 Tinamus guttatus | reverse complement strand
TGTGTCCAGTTCTTGGCTCCACAGTACAAGAGGGATGTGGAGCTGCTGGAGAGAGTCCAGCGCAGGGCTACAAGGATGATCAGGGGCCTGGAACATCTGCCCTATGAGGAGATGCTGAGGGAGCTGGGCCTGTTCAGCCTGGAGAAGAGAAGGCTGAGAGGGGATCTAATCAGCGTCTGTAAGTACCTCAAGGGAGGGAGTGAGTAGGATGAGGCCGGCCTCTTGTCCTATTTCAGCAATAGGACAAGAGGAAATGACCACAAAGTGAAGCATCAAAAGTTCCACAGGAACTTAAGGAATAATTTCTTAACAGTGAGGGTGACAGAGCACTGGAACAGGTTGCCAAGAAAGGTTGTGGAATCTCCTTCTTTGGAGATCTTCAAAACCCCCGTGGATGCAATCCGGTGCCACATGCTCTAGGTGACCCTGCACGTGCAGGGCGGTTGGACTAGATGATCTGTAAAGGTCCCTTCCAACCTTAACGACTCTGTGATTCAGTGATTTTAAAAAATAATTTATGGCCTAGAATCTACAGCAAAATCATAAACTTTGCTCTCATATGAAGTTAAAGATTTCATTTGACCTGATAGAAATGATAAACAAATGAACTACAGCTTGATTTGGCATTTGGTATCTGTTTAGAAGAGTGAAAACATGAATTGACAACTTGTGATTTGAACTTCCTGCTGCTGCTGCTCAAGATCTCTTTTTTTTTTTTTTGCCTTGAAGTGAGGAAATAACCTTCTCTTTAATATCTTACCTAGACTTATTTTGATGGAATGCAATGCAATGCAATTCAGATCTAGGTGGAGTTCCCCCCTCACCTCCCCCTGTCCAGTGTTATCCAATTTGTTTATGACTTGCAGAAATAATAGAAATGATTTTATTGTTTTACTGGTTCCTACTTGTTTAATGATTGGGACTTATATTGTATAAAACATGTCTCTATCCTGTAAACTTCTGTGGGCTCACACTAACAAGGAACCAGGCTGATAAAGACTTCAACTTACTGAAAGTGAGTTATGGCATATCTAGTGCCAGTAGGCAGTAAATATGCTTGGGTACTGCAAAGTATAATCACCCCATGAACAAAACCTACTTTGTTTTTAACTGGCTGCTACATTTTTTAGTCATTCTTTTCATGGTGCTTGGAAAGCTAATTGTTGGAAATGTATCTTTTAGCAATTATCTGCTTTCCTTTATGGTGACTGCTTAGTGAGGGTTGTTCATAACAGCTAGTAACAGGCAATGAATTTTTATACAAGAGACAATTTGGACAGTGTCCCCTACATTGCAGTATGCATATACCCACTGGTACTTCCCAAACCACTCCACTGTTGATGGCATATGATATGCTACCAACTTCCTCTCTTCCAACCACCTGCTAGTTCTCAGTCCCTTTCAAGCCTCTCTAAAACATCTCTTTTCCCCAAAGTCCTCTGTTCACACGTGAACACAGAGTACGCTTCGGTACCTCCAGTCCTGAAGCATTGATTACGGTCAGCAGGGAGCTCAATATTATGAACTGTGTGTCTCTGAGGCAGTTAATCTGGGCTGGCTAAGTGGGCACCAGGAAGGGCATCTACTCCCGACTTAGCTGCCCCGAGGAGGTGCTACCTCCTTTCGGATTTTATTGTGGACTCTACTTCTGAAATAACAGTGTAGGCACCTGTCCTCACTGAGCACAGTGAAGACATGAAGAAAACCCACTAGGGTAGCACTGAAATGATTTACAAAAATTCAGCAAAGCTATTAATATTCTCATGGCCCTGCAGCTGGCAGGACCAGTGGTTGGTGTTTTCTGCAGCCAGGTGTTGGGGAAAGAGAGAGGAAGCAATGAATGATTAGGAAAACTAATAAAAATTACAGAAAAAAAAAGATGGAAGGGAGGATATCTGGGCATTGTCCTGCATTATTTTTAGCAGTTACTGATAACTTCTTGTTTAATATTGCTAGCTTTTATTGTTTTGCTAATTGCTAAGTAATTACCATAGCTTTTTGCATAGAGACAAGTATTTGACTTTCAGCTATCCACTAGCAACAGATATGTATAAGCTATGGAAAACTTCCTTTTTCTTTCCTCCTAACACAATCACTTGAGATCTGGAAGTCATGTCACTCTCAAGGGGTCAAATGCATTCTGTAACATCTAGGTTATACAGATATTTGAAATAGGCTAGTCCTCCTACCAAGACTAAGTTTTTGACCCTGTGAGGGTGGTGGTTTTCGTTGAAGCCTAGATTTAGGATTTTGCGTCATCATCCCTAGCTCCCCTTATGTTCATACTTGTTTGTGCCAGTTCTAATATGCAATGTGGGTCAAATTCAGCAGAGGACAATTGTCTTAGTCATGTGTCCTTGAAAAGAAATGTGTGTGTGTTTTTTTTTTCTTTTTCTTTTGTAATTATACCTAACTCTGATGTAGTTCTTTATTAATCCTATCATTTACTGTTGATTCTTGTTTGCAAAATTGGCACAGCATTGATAGTAATTTAAGAAAGTACACATCTTTTTTTCTTTGTATCCAATATAGTATGGGATACAATTTGATGCTGATGGTTAAATTTAGCCTTTGGAAGTATGATAATTGTCTAAGCTCCTGCACTGTGGAGAAGGAGTCCCTATCATCAAGGGCTTGGACTTGATCATATCCCTAGTCATATCCTGATTTTGAAGCATTTGCTCCATACTTCCTGAGACTTTAAATTGAGAGGCATTGTTAGACTGACACATTTTATAAACCAGAAGAAATTTTAAATTGCTGGGAAAGATAAAGTTTTGCAGTTTTGGAGTTTAGCTTAAACCAAAGGTTATATACAGACAAAGCTTCTGCCTTTCTCAGACCTGTAAAACTAGAAAAGGATCTCCTGCCAAGTTCTCAGAACATTTTGACATTTCCAGGCTCATTTACAAATGTAAGTGTGTAGAGGAAAAGTTCAAGACATATCCTACCCTGACAGATAGTGGTATACTTTGTAATTTAGCTGAAGGTGCTATGCACTTTATGCATGATGCATGATGCACTTTATTATTATTATTAGCTTAACAATTACAATATCATCTAACTAATGAAAGTGATTATTTTTATTGTTCCTTTGTAAAGTATAGCCTTCTTTCTTTTCTCTTTGCAAAATCTTGCAGTTTATATGAGTATCATATATATTTCAATTGAATAGCCAACAAGTGGTCTGAAACAGAAGGAACAGATTTGGTGACCCTTTTACAAATAATGAAGATAATAATAAAGGGTCTAAGAGCCAAGAAATATTTTGTCTAAAACTGTTGGCCTCAGTTTCTATGACAAAAGACTATATTGATTTCATGCAGTGTATTTTTTCCACTGGCTCATAATTCAGTATTTTCTTGTTATTTGAAATAAATCACAAGGTTTTCATCGAACATCTCAGTCAGGAAATATTTTTAAAAAGTATGTAAAGGGATATATGCAGATGTAACCAAACAGCTTAATGATCAGACAGTCTTTTCTGTTACTGTTCATCAGGTGGTAGTGAGGTGGGCCAGTGATATAACCAGACAAGCTCATGGGTCTTATAAGCAAGCTTTTTAGCCATGCTGTAACCCGTAAAATAAACCTGAATGCTCTCCATTTTTAGCAGGCTCAGGGAAAAAAATATACATTTTTTCAAAGATATTTTTCAATGTTTTTCTGCCCTTTCTCATTCTTTGTTCATCATATAAACAGAAAGAGAGATCAACCACATGCCTGCCAGGCAGAAGGTCAGGGGACCCTTAGCATTATTCTGTCTGGCTGCCAGGAACTGAGTCACCAAAAAAAAGTAGCTTGAAAATGGGAATGAGCCAGTCTTGGAAGCCTGCCCCTTGCCAGTAAGGTGCTGAGTGACCAGAGGCACTTGCTCTTATCCTGAGCTCTGCACACTACCATCACAAGGGCTTACTGTGATGGTATGAAATTGGTTTTGCTTATGTATCATCTTTTTCACAAGCTTATTCTCTGCAACACTTTTCATCCATAAATAGATGACAGCTGTGTGTATGACCCAGCCAGTTTTAAAAGAAACAGGCATTCTGCATACTAGTTTCCTTGATATGAGTAGTATTTGTGTAGAAACAGTGCGTTCCTTTGTAGTACTACCAGCAGTCTACAACATGTCAAACAACCACAAAAATGATCGTTTCTATGTACCTGAGAAGTGCTACTTTGAAAAGTCTATGCTGTTTCTAAATACAATTTCAAATTAAGGTGTTCAGACAAGCGGAAGGTTACCTTTGTGTAAGAATGTTCTTAGGTCTATTGTAAACTTGCTGAATTGCCAACTTGATTTAATCTCCAAATTGTTAAAAGCATATGTACACAATTACACCTGCAAGCAGTAATGCATAGTTCTGTACAAGCTGCAGATTCAATGGAAAGAGAAGAAATTGCAGCAGGTTGTCCTGTCGGAAATTGGATTCTGTCATGTGCTTGAATACACCCTATGTTTACCAAGATTAGATCATAAATACATTAGAACTAAGAATGCTCATTCTGTTTCTCAAGCCTGTCAAGTTATGCAATGAGTCCTCCTCTAAAAATTTATTTCTAAAAGTTGCTATTCTTTTAAAAATAATGGTTACTTTACAGTTGCGAAGTTTACTCCTTAGATCTAAGTGAAATTACAGCTTGTCTGAAAAGTTCAAAATGTTGTTTTCCATTAGTTTGGCTTGTACAATGTGTTGAATTCATTTTAGCACTTCTTAGACATCTAAAATTTAAGCTTGCAGCTGAGAGTTTTAGTTCTAGGTTACAAAAGAATCTCTCTGCTCTCATGTTGTAGGCAGCAAAAGGAGACTTTCTTTTCCTATGGTTTGTGAATAGAGAAGAAAATTTCAGGCTGTAAAAATGCTGAGGGATCTTCTCCTAGTTAAATAGCAGGTCTCAATGGACAAATGCACAAGAATCCCTATAGCACAGTCAGGACAGGGGTTATGAGCAACAGCCTATCAAACAGCTTTTTGGAAAATACCTCATAAAACAGCATGAGCTGTCACACACTAACACTA
The DNA here is from genome assembly GCF_000705375.1 of Tinamus guttatus. The sequence goes on along the minus strand of NW_010576409.1, from coordinate 208,569 downwards.
AGAACTTTACAGAATTTTTGTGGCCGTTGTACATAGCATGTTGTGAGATTGTAAAGACAGCAAAGAAAACAAGTGCAAAAAGAGTGACACGGTTAGAAAGATACCTGCCAATATCTTCGGTTTCATACATACTAGTTTAGGTGCAAACGAGTATACTAAATATGACTTGATGTCAAATGAAGGAAAACGAAGTGTACTGGCGAGCATTCAGGTGGCTTTCCCATCATGTTCAAACTTTTCCAACATAATGCTCTTAAGAATATTTCTTGAGTATCTGCTCTTTAAGTATCTCTTTAAGAGATCTGATCATGACACTAAACAAAAAATTAATTGCCATGTGCTTTCCTCTAAATACACATAATCAAAATAGATCTATCAGACTAGATGGTAGGGAGTGACTTAATGAATAAAAGGTATTCTTCCAAGCTGCAGAACACAAAGCAAGAGAGTAGTACCATCCTTTTTTTTAATGGATCAGCAGAAAAAAAGAAATAACTAGTCAAGTCTGGATAAAAATGAAAAGTTCCAGTAAACAAAGAAACAAACAAAGCAAACAAAAGTTGTGTAAGTAGGTGTAATAGTCTATTTTGCATTATAAGTATTGTTCTTTACATAAGAATTCACAGAATTCTTATGTTTTGTGTTTGCCCTTTTTTGCCCTTTTGTAATTCTTGATATAGTTTACTTGATTGCCAATATTCCAGTCACAATGGGATCAAATGATATGAACACCAATGTTCTTTATTTTCTGTGTGAGGGGCCTCTTTCAACAAACATAGTTGTCTGTGACTTACTTGTTTTCTGTACCTGTATGAAATTTGCAACCCTGATGCAGTTGGTGGTGCAAAACTCTGTTGCAGTGAATGACCAATGACATGAGTAGGTAAGGAAATTATCTATAGAAGTGGCTTTTGGGAATCATTCTTGACATGCATGCTTCAGCTTCTCCTCTGACAGAATCTCTCTTAAATGATATCTACCAGATAATGTTAAACACTTGCTGAAGAATTTTTAAAAAACTCTTTGTTCCCTCTCCTTATCTTCTCCCCACAAACACTACTGTGCAGACCTCTTGATTTTCGTAACGTTATTTTCTAAACTGTTTAAATGTCCTGCTGCTGTTTAGACCATCTGTTCCTTGCAGACAGTTATCTGATACCTCCATTCATTATATTGGCAATGGTTAAACTGGTGCCAGAACTGGCAAAAAACATTTTGCCTTGTTCTCTTGCATAGCTATTTACCTTCCCCTTGTTTATCATTCTCTAATTTAGAAAGTGAAATCCTTGCTCCAGATGCAGCCAAATCCATCACTGATCCTACTAATAAGGGAAAAAGTAATAAGGGTGATATTTCAGTAAACATGGATTGTGGCAGTGGTTTCCAAACCTGTTTTGGTATCCCTTCAGCAGATGGGTTTAATTTTCCCAAGGGCTGACATCGCTGTAACCCAAAAGTATAATACAAAAATAACATAAACAAAACAAGAAATTTGAAAAGTATATGGCTATCAATTCTTGGCTTGGGAGATATAAGATTATAGACACCACCAAAATCCTGTGAAACAATAGCAACATGAATAGGGGATTGTTCTGACTAGTCTTGGGTTTTAATAGGAAGGAGATACAAATACAGCATTTTGCTTTGATTATCTTTAGGTTAACATATGTGATTTAGTTTGAGATTGAATCAGACGAGATTCCGTCTTGACTTCGGATTAGCCAAAAGCTTCCTGAGCTCTTTTCACGGGATTTGGCCATCTTGAATAGCCATGATAAATCATTTTCTGTGTGTGTATGTGTGAGATCTTAACCTGTATAAAGAGAGGACTTTCATAGTAATGATTTTTTTTTAAAGGAAAAAAAGCAGAAAGAGAAAACATGACTAAATAAGTCACTTTTTTCAGAGAAGCTTGCACAATAATAAATGTATTGTAATGTTAAAATTGGCTTTTGTAGAGAGAAAATGTGGTGGCTTACTTCAGTCTTCCTGAAGTAGTTAAAAAGAGAAAACCTACAAACAGAAAGTGCGAGTGATAAAGGAGGGCTCTGTATCTTGGTTTCCGTAGGAGATGTTTCTGCCCTTGACCTTAGCAGAAATAAATGTTTTTTTTTATGGGCCTCATCTGTGTGTGCATATGTGTGCATGTGCATAAACATGTTTCTCTTTCACTCATAATGGCTGAATGTGATGTAAATGTGTGTGTGAGGATGGGTGTGATTGCTGGTTTTGGGACCTAGTTTGGTTTTAATTATAGATATCCAGGAATACACCACTTGTCATCACTTTTTCTTGATTTCTGGGAAAACTTCCTGAAAATATCAGTCATGAATGTCTGAGTAACCTTAAGAAGAGTTAGTGGCTGTTCAATCATTCTTTCTTCATTAGGGATTGTAATAAAATGTTTTGTTTTTCCTGGATAATTTCTACCAATCTTATGAAGATTATTCCCTTCACTCAGTTATTCCAATCCTAAGTTAGTCCTTGCTTCCCCAGCTTCTAGTTCACAGACACACCAGGTTCTAGTTCAAGATCAACAGTCAGGGATGCTGGTTACTGTAGTTTTCATAGTTGGGGAGAACTAATCTTCTTGTACCACCCTTTCAAAAGTCATTAGTTTTTGTGCAAAATAGTAACAGAATACATTTCAAATGCTTATATTAGGCAGCCAACACAGTCCCAGAAGAGGAGATATGAACACAAGTGGTAATAGGAAAAGAGGATAACAAATTAGATATTTTCAAGTCACTTGACCTTATGAGATTCATTGCAGGTTATAGTTAGAAATGATGGAAATAATTGTGGAAGAACTATCAATTTAGATAGGAATTTAAGAGAGAAGAGAGAGCAAAGGAAGAGCCAAAGATCCAAAGAATTATCAGCTTCAGTTCCTGGAAGACCATGCTCAATACAATCACTGTCAGGCACTGAGGAAATAATACCATGGATTTGTCAAGAATTAAGTATGTTAAGCTAATCTAATTTTCCCTCAAACACAATGTTCAAACACAGAGTCCCTTTTGCATAGTGGAGAAGCAATGCAGTACTTTGAGAAGCCTTTTTGACAGCATTGCTGATTACAGTCTTATAAGCAATGGCTTAAGTATCTGGTTTAAATGATACCTGGAATTTCTTACGCATATGAATAAGTTATGATGGGAGTGGCACTCTCTTAAAATTGTCCATTGAATTGGACACTGAAAAGATTTTTTCTGCTTCTACTATTGGTCGCTTTTTTCCACTGCTGAGTTGCAGATAGAATAGAAATTTACCATTTTCAGGTCTCATTATGCTAAGAGTTCAGGGTCTCTGTTAGAGGGAAGCAACATTTGAATGACCTTTTCCTTAGTGAAAAGTTATCATTTTTCTTTCCGCTAAAGCTCAAAAAAGTCAATTGAATGGAATCATATCCAGATGAGAGAATAATCAAAGGTGCATATAAAGGTTAGAAGCAATTGACTACCCAGCAGCTCTGACTGTGTTTTGAGGGAATGCAGTTTAAAAAAAGTGTGGCCCAACTGCAGAAAATTCAGATAAAAGAATCTGAGATGTGGAAAATGCCATCTGTGAGAAGCAGTTGTGACAATTAGACTGGAGAAAAGAGAACTGATGTGATCCTAAAAAATGCCGTAAGTTGCTAACAAAGAGAAAAGGAAATACTAAATCTTCATCTAAAATGCTAAATCTCCACAGGCATTGAGAGAAGAATGAAGAGGAGTCTGAAGCTCAAATTACAGTGAGCAGGTTTAGGTTAGTAAGAAAAAAGCTTTGCCAACAGAGAGAAAATTAAGCAGTGAAATAGACTACAATGATGTCTGTACTAGTGATGTTAAGTCCAGTCTTCATCACTGGGCTTCTTAGGAACAGGTCAATGGATATCTGCCAGGAATGAAATAAAAGCATCAGATTTTGCAGGGGATGGGTGGAAAAGATGATGTCCTCTTAAAGTCCTTTAATTTCTGTCTCCATTACTCACCCAAATGATTGACACAATCAAGTCTACACATATATCTTTGGCATTTTTATTTTGCATTGTCTCTATCTGGTGTCCAGTAGTTTTGCTTATTTGCTACCACCTACCTTATTTAAGGAGTGACCCTAGCGAGCAGATGTGGTTTTATAGTAGTTGTAAATAGTTTAAAATGTTTAAAACTTATAATGGTTTTAAAACACGTGGCTGGCTCTCCCCCTAGTGGCCTTAATTGGTCGGGATTTATTTACTCTGCACGAAGCAGCGTAGCACCCACCTGCACCGGGGAATCCAGGGACAAATGCATTGTATCTTTATAAGATGTTTAGGATTTGGGTGATAATTATAACTCTCCCAACAAATAGCACTTCATTTTTTTAAGATTTTTTTTCCCCATCCTTTTAAATTTTGAACTAAGCAATATAGGTAAATGGTCAGTAAATTTCTAAGGCATAGCTACAGTTGTTAAATGGGGGGCAAACTTTCACTTGAAAATCGGGCCATGAAAAAGGTAGTGTGAATCAGATGGTGTCCAGACCATGAAAGTTAGTTTGGAAGTTGCCATTAGGGATTAAAATATTTTGGACAATCTGCCCAGTTGAGCTTTTCAGCCATACTACCAGTGACACTCTCAGGTGCTTTGCCAGCCACTTACTCCTTCTAGTGGCTAATCCTGAAGGGAAGATGTGGACCCACCTCAATCTCTCCCTACTTCTTGGTTTGTTGTAAATCCTTATGAATTCAGAAGTTAAACTTTGATAAGGCTATGTCAGCACCAGAAGTAGTGTTCTCTGTCCACAAGCCCAGGTTTTTCTCAGCTTCTAGCTGGGTCTTGGCAGAGCTCCATATTAAAAATGATTAAATTATATACAGTCTCAATGATATGACATATACTGGAAGTGGAAGTGTTCGCATGTTGTTTGATGGCCTATGCATATTATAAATAACTATTAAAAATTCAAGCTTTGGCTCTGTAAATAGTACTTAGAAGGTGATATGAGGTCTACTTTATAGGCTCAGGGAACTGACTTTTTTAACAGAAAGCTTAAGTTTCATTAAAGTAGTTTATAATTCTAAATGAGATTGCAAGTGAATGTTGAATGAGAGGAGCTATAAAATGTTATTTTCTTGTGACTGATTTTATTAGTCATACAGTCTATAAATTACTGATGATTAATGTGCACCTGCTCTGAATAAAATAGAACAGCATTTAATCAACTCTTACCAAATCTTTTATTTGAAATGTAAAAACATCCTTCTTTGTCTTCCAAGTAACTTTTAGTTGTTTTAGTTTTTAAAGCATTCCTCCAAGTTTCACAATGATACAGTGTCTTTGAGTATTTACAGTGAATATGCTTTCCAAATGAGGGTGAAATAACACCTTCTATATTAAGTCAACACAATAAATCTATATATCAGCAAATGTCATTTTGATGTATATTCTTTTGTGTTTTATTTGAGTTATAAATTGGTCAAGCTGTTACACATTCAAAGCCAAGTTCAGATCTATTGCAAAGAGCAAAATGTTGGGGCTGTAGGTAGGCTTTTAACTGGTCAACGTTGCAAGTGAAAATGCCTGAATTCATGGGTAAAAAGATGAAATGGTGGAGTGTTGGAGTGTCATGTTGGAGAAACAAGATGCATTTTCTGTAATAGCAGGAAAATCTCAGCTACTTCTTAATACTGGACTTTGTGACTGCAAAATAAAATTTTAAATCATGACAAAATGTCTAAAAAATAATAACTACCTCTGAGGTAGTTGCCTACCTCTGGCAGGTAATGCCTACCTCTGAGGTTCTGAACCTTGATTTTTAGAAAGTTGTGGGAATTCTGCTAACTTTGTCTAAAAAGATGTGTGTCTAAGGCTAGATACCATGTATTTATGATCTCTAGAGGTGGTGAAACAATTTATCTTCATAGAATGATGGTTTCCAACATAAGATAGATTTTAAAACACAGATTTAAATTTATTTATTTATTTAATTCTAATGAATTATAGTGCCTGAATTTTGATTTGCTGAAGGAACATAGGTTGGAGTCTCTATGGCACACTCTTCCTGTCATTTTGATGAATATAAGAGAGTTTTCCATGTTAACATGCAGTTTTCCCTGCCTTCACTCTTGTAGTGGCGGCCCATGAATGCTCAGGTACAGCAGAGAGTATGTTGGGTAGCTATGACACTTGTGTCACAGGCCTGGTAGTTCAGTTCACTACAATTTTGGGTGACAAACACCCTAATGTATTCTAATTTTTAAAAATATATTTCATTCATGTTGGGTTAAAGTAGAAATGGTTATACAAGCATCTGCTCTTAACTGAAAGAGATGGCATGGTAGCAGACATATCTAAGCTTTTGTTAGATGTAGGTAAAGAAATAGAAGAAAAACCTTGCATAACTTTTTGTACTAAGTTATTTAATTCCCCTCTGTGCCTCTGATTCATTACATTTTTCTCCTTGCCCAGCGTTGTTCGTGTTTTCAGCCTCCATACTGTCCCTTCCTATTGTAGGATGTCTATACTTTTGCAGATAGTCTCCTTTCTCAGATCTTCCAGGTAGACAAGGGTGGCTTAGTCTGTTGTTTGCGACCTCCTCATAATGTTGCTTGAATAGGAAGAAGGTCAGCTGCATTCTAAATTACAGTAAAGAATGTTTCCCTTCCATGTATGTATGTACATATTTTCCATTATATTAACAATCATATGATTTTCCTGTTTTCCTTTGCTTCTCTTTTCTTTGGTAACTATTTGGTATTCCTCACTGAGGAATGCGTTTTTCGTTGGACCTTATATATCAATCTGCACAGAAAAAGCATACAGGACAAGAACAACCAGCTTGTAAAAGGCTCCTGCTTGAAGACTGTTAATATATATAGCCAGATATATATTGTAACATGAAGTTAGGAATAATGACTATTTGCAGTTTTATCAGATCATATTATCTACTGGTATTTTCTGTAGTGATTTACAACCTTGCTTTATAACCTTGCTTTTCTCTGTTTTTTTGTTATGTAAAATAGTAATAGTAACAAAAGAACTCCCCCTTAAGACTTTTTTATCACTTTACTTACTTTTATCATGTATAAAAATTATGCGTATAGAAGGTTACAGAAAAGTATAGTATCTGCCTACTCTGTATATCAAGAAAATGACTCAAGAAAAAAAGGACTAATATCATTATATTTTAAAATAAATTCTATTGAAAAGAATAAATATCTCATGTATAGCACTAGATCGTTATGCTCATTAAGTTTATAGATACTGTGGAAAAAAATCCATGGTAGACAATAGCAAGATATTTGGTGATTATTTATAGCTATTGAATGGCAGCTGGATATGCAAAACCAGTGAAATTAAGCTCTCATGTTTTGCATATGGGCATGGAAAGGAAAGTTTTGTACTAGGAGGTCCTTGAGATGATCTACTGAAGAGAGAAAAAATGACTTTACCCCATGCATCAGCACAGGCTGGGGGGTGACCTGCTGCAAAGCAGTTCTGCAGAGAAGGATCTGGGAATCCTGGGGACAAACTGACCATGAGCCATCAGAAGGCCTGGAGTGCATTAGGAAGATTGTTGTCAGTAGGCTGAGGGAAGTGATCCTCCTCCACTACTCAGGCCTGGCAAGGCCATGTCTGGATTGCTGTGTCCTGGGCTCACCAGTGTAAAAGGGACATGGAACTACTGGAAAGAGCCCAGCATAGGCCTACAAACATGATTAGAGGACCTAGAGCATTTCTTTCATGAGGAGAGGCTGAGAGAGCTCAGACTGCTTAGCCTGAAGAAGAGAAGCTGAGAGGGTGTCTTATCACTATGTATAAATACCTTAGGGGAATGTATCAAGAGCATGGAGCCAGACCCTTTTCTGTGGTATCCAGTGACAGGGCAAGGGGCCACAAACTGAAGCACAGGAAGTTTCACCTGATTTGAAGAAAAACCTCTTGACTGTTAGGGTGACAGAGCCCTGGAATAGGCTACCCAGATCGATTATGGAGTCTCCTTCTCTGGAGATCTTCAAAACCTGCCTGAATGTGACCTTGTTCAGTGTGCTCTAGGTGTAGGTGACCCTGCTTTTGCATTGGGGTTGGACAAGATGATCCCCAGAGATCCCTTCCAATATCAACTATTCTGTGATTTTGTGATTCTGTGACTTGTAAACTAATTAAAACTTTCTGTTACTCTTTCTATAGGGTATGATCCTACACTTTCTCTAGGATCATGAATGTGCCTAAGATTTGATTTTCCACTGTAAAGGTCCAGCAGAGTGCTGCCCAGACTCCCAGCAGGGACAGATACACAAACACAAGGCACACTGTGATCAATATTGAGTGGTTATTACTTCTGTGTCTGAGTGGGGGTTCCCCAGTGATTTCCCAGTCAGGGCAATAAAGAAGCAGGAGAGTCCTGACACCACTGAACATTGGTCCATGGCAAGGAATGCTGTGGAGGCAGTAAATGAAGTTTTTATGTTGCACAGTTAGCACACTAAGCTCATTGACAATCTGGATTTAAAGCCCAGGTGTGGTGTCACCCTTGCACAGGCCCAGCCATGTGACCATGGGGCTGTGAGTCAACATGCCCTGTTGATACTCCTTTTCCCATGGGATAGTTTGGCTAGTTTCCCTCACCTATCTGCTTGGCATTCGTCTGCATTTTCCCTAACAGCCACATTTAGGGCCAAGAAACTGTATCTCACTATGAAATTTTTGAAATAAGCTGAGTACAGAATCATATGCTATCTCAATGCAAACCAACAAATCTGACATTGAAAGGAGTTTATTGGAAAAAGAAAATCCTGAATTGTTTATTTTTTTCCCCTGCCTTCTCATGAGAATTCGAATGGAGAGCATTAGGGATATATTCTGAATGACCTTAAGAAGTCATCTAGATGATGGAAATATTGATTTCTGATATAAATTAACATAAGAAATTTTCCTTGATACTGTAACTCGTGTTGAAAATCAAAGACGTGAAAACCAGCAAAAGAACATTTTACTGTTCTTCTAATGTTTTTCATTACTTTTTATTTAAAAAATAAGGAAATTAAATGCTTCCTTTTTCCACCCATAAATGTAGTGTTACTTATAAATGGTGTTTTAGAACAAATGATCCCAGGTAATTTTTACAAAAAATTACATATTTACATGTCCATTCAAAAAATCCCAACTATGCTTTTGAATGTTGCACACATGCACACTTTCCAACAATAGTATGTTACACTAATTTCATACAGGGGAAATATGAATTAGCAGATTATGCTGAAGGCCTGTTGTCAGTTCATGGAAATGTTGATGATTACTCTATTCAGAGAAGGCAGACTATGTATAATATCTTTTTTAGTTTCTCCTTTTTTATCATTACTAACAGTCTCCATGTAAAGAATGTGTTCATTGTGGTTTCTCTGGTGCTTGTATTCCAGGCAACATTTTGTTTTATTATCATGAAAGCAATTAAGTCACACACATATGACTATGATTTCAAAAAGGAGTAATTGGCTTCAAAAGACAAATTAAAAACAAACAGATAAACAAACAAAACCTTTCCATCTGGCTTCTCTAAAACTTTGTTTAAATGAAAGCACCCAAATCATTTAAATCTCTTCAGATTACAGCAGTTTATACTGTAGTATATCATCAAAGTAAACTAGGTTTCACAGAATTCATGAACTGGGTCATTGTTGTTTTTCATCTTATGCTGACTGATTTTAGTTTTTGATCCAGTTATTTCTTGCCAACTTCAATTTCATGTTCTTTGTGTTCTAGTTCCAGCCTTTGACTAGTAAATGCTATGCAGGCACACGTGTTTGAAAGCAGAAAATCAAGACAAGATTGGAATTTAAACTGTTTAGAAATGTTTCAGTATTTATCAGCTTTTGGGGTTCAAATTCATTACCATTTCAGCTAAAGATATTGGATCAGAAGTCAGGAGATCAAACAGAATCATATGTTGATCTTTCTTCTGGTAATTATAGATTCTATATTCCCTATTCACTCTATATGTATATGTGTCACTGGAGGAACATTCAACTGCTACAGATATCTTAATTGAGATTGTGTTTTACCCTGACATATTCCTCTCAGGACGCTCTATAGAAAGGCATAAAGAGAACATGACTATCCTGTGAAGTACTTATATCAGTGCCAAACATGGTCATGGGTTTATAGCATGGTTGACGAAAATGTGATGGATAATAATGTTACAGAAGGCACAGCAAGCAGCCACGAAATGAAGTGGTTTTAAGAGATTTATCACCAATTGAAATACCTGAAATATTTTACACTCCTTAATATTGTCCTGAAACTCAGGTCCTTCATTTCTTTTCTTTCCATGTGTGTTGTCATGACAGCTTTGAGAATGAAAGAAAGATTAATTAAATCAAACTCAGTACTTTATGGAACTCCTCCTGTCCTTGAGTTTTCCAAGCTTTGAGACAGAAAAATAGAAATGAAGAGTGAATCTATTCAGTTATTACAAGATAGTATTGCAGAGACAATGGATGTTAATGATGCATATGTAATAAAAAGGCAACATCTAAATAAAAGTAGAAGATCCATATTTATATTAAAGTATCATAAGCTGTAAAAAAAATCCAGCCATTACATGTATATACTTTTTTTCATGCTTGCAGTTAATTTACAGCATTGGGACTGCAATCTTCAGATACTACTGCTAGCTTCTTTCTTCTCTGATCTATAAGTTGGGATTTGGCAGGTTCTTTCATCCTCTGGCTGAGCTAGCCCATTAAGGGGGCTACCACAGGCACTTTCAGTGCAATGAGAATAAAATGATGCAATGAGAATGAAAAATTTTTTTCTGAAGAGCAGGCCATAGTCTGTTTTTATTCAGTTACAACTTGGCTTAGATCAACTGAAAAGATGAATATCTGCACATACATATCTATGTTGTTTGCAGGAGAATTCCTTTATTGCAGAATGTTCTTGGATGCCTTGCTGAGGCTATTCATTTTTAATTGAATTAATAGGAATAATGTCACTCAACAATAAACTATTTTGCAGAGTAAGAATAAGCATAATTATTAAATTTTGCAGCTCATCTGTTCTTCTGGAGGAGGAGAGACAAAGCTTCCAGGCCTTTTGCAAGTGAGTGTTTGTGTACCTATTATTATCTCATTTTTGAAACAGAGTCTATTCATCAGCACATTCACTTGGAAGATGGCTTTCCAATCTTCTCAGACTGAAGAAGCAATTAAACCTGGATCTTACCTAGAGCTAAATGTGCTTTTAAGGTTAAAAGCACTTGTTATTAGAACATCTGATCTTCTGGAGAGCAGCTCCACAGAGAAACAGCTGGGTGTCCTGGTGGACGACAAGTTGACCATGAGGCAGCAGTGTGCCCTCGTGGCCGGGGGTTTGGACTAGATGACCCCTAGACGTCCCTTCCAACCTTAAGCATTCTATGATTCTATGATTCTATGACATATTTTATCATCAAATAAAGATCCTGAATAAAATACAGGGAATCATATCATAGGAATAAGAAGGTGCTTCTGATTTTATTCAGCTGTTATGTAGAGCAGAATTACATTTTAAGATTCTACAGTCCTACCTCTGCTCTAAGACCAACCATCAACACCTTCTAACCCATTGTACTTGGAGTAGGATGCAGGGTGAAAAGACCCTGTGAAATGAATAGTAGTTTTATAGGAGTTGTTGGAATACAAAAATAACCTCCGCTCAGAAACTACTTTTGTACCTCTCTCTTGCTTCCTATCTGAGATATTTTATGTAGTTGAGCCAATTCTCCCCTTGAACAGTAATCTGTGTAGGACCCAAGAGGTCTGATCTGTTCATATAGTATATCATAAATAACTTCATTATGTTCAAACTGTGTATTTAATTTCTTTTACTGTGAAAGCCATTAAGGAATATCTTGCCTCAGGCAAGTCCACTTAAGTAAATAACAACAACATTTTATGGAAATGAAATTTTTGAAGAGAACTGTTAAGTAGCCTTCATTTTTCTATAACTCTGAAGTGATTTTCACTATCATAAAAATAGGCTTTAATTTTCTTCTGAAAACCCTCTTTGTTTTGACTAGAATGTAAATGTCTAAAGCAAGCAGGGGAGGGGAATCTCTCTCTTTTAAAAAGGTTAATTCTTATTTGAACATTTATTTTAAAGAGAAAGCCACCCATGATGTGGTACATTGTTCAGTCTCATACACCAGTCGGGACGCTTAGCAGCATATATGTAAGAAAGGGATTATAGGAGCCACTAGTTATATTTCTGCAATTATCTTTTACTTGTAAACAATTTCCAGGCTTGTGCAGAATGCAGATATCTAAATACAGAAATCCAGACTGCTGAAATAATTTTTAGCCTGTGCTTTGCAGATGGAAGTACAAGCATACCAGTCCTTTATCCTACATGATCCAAAACACAATTCCAGACCACATTTCTGTTCAAAATCTCAGCCTACATACTGTCACTACCACTATTTGACTCTAACTAAGAAGTCTTATGCTGAGTGGGCTGCCTTACTGTTGGTCATAGATTCCCCTATGTAGCCTACATTGTTCAATGGCATTGCAGAACATTGCCGGAGGCAGCACAGCACTGAGAAGAAGCAGCAGTCAGATCAATAGATACTTGCTTTAAAGATTCATTCATGTGATTTACCAATCTTAGCATGTTTTCTGTATGCACTTTTCTGTAAAGAGATTAGAAAGAATTATTGTATTTCAATCTTCACTTATAAAAAATATTTTCTTTAGCGATATTTGGAAAACAGTTCTGAAGCAGCCCTAACAGACTTAAGAATCTGATCCACAATTTTGAGGTTTTCTTTGGTGTAGCTTAGTATAGGTAGTGAGGCTATTAATCAAATCTACTGCTAACAAAGAGCCACTTCCTCCAAAAACAGCATTTCACTTCCTTCTCTCTCCAACTCCCACAAAAGCTTAGATGTTTCAGAACCCATAAGTTGCTTTCACAGAAATGTTCTAGGTCACCGCAACAAAAATGTTATGGGAACATCAGAGGAGAACAGAAATAATAAAAAGCCAGGCCCTTTTATTTATCCCACGTATGTAAAATATTTTTTTCTCAACAATTTAAAAGTAATTTTGTTTGAAATGTTTGACACATTTTGTGTCAAGCAAAGAATCCACTTTTGAAGTTAAAGCTTGCTTAGTTTTGCAGCTTGCATTCCTCTTCCCAATCTATGCACCTGAGCTGTATAGCATCAACATCAACACTTTACTGCACCTAACCTTATGAAAATATCATTGGCTGTCTAGTTGCATTACAACAGATACGCATATAGGTTATAATCAAACAACTGGAGCTTAAATGTTAGTCACCACTATACTGGTACTTCTTTCCTTCTCCCATGTTATTTATTAAAGGAAAATTCACAATTGACTAAGATTCATTCTTGTTTCCTCAATCTTATCTTTCACTACTGCACAGGCAATTTTTTACTTCACTAAGTTTGCTGTTCCTTTTTTTTTCACTACTCTATTTTATTCATCATTTTGCTTTTTCTGTTTATTTCAGTGGCTGCTGTCAATGTAAACTTGAATCGTCCTTTAAGAATATTATTTCATATGCATATATTTGTATGATTTTTCTATAGTGTACATTATATGTCCATCTTCTCTTATGTAATGACTTAAAATATTATAATTATGTGGTTATTATCATCAGTTATGCTCGTTACACAGTCAGTCCTGTTACCCTTGTTCCTGTTTATTTTTTCAGGATAACCTCTATTGCATGTGATGTTGGGTAATCACACTGATACATGACAAGTCTAGCACCCACAATGTAAATCTTCAGTGATCTGGAAAATTTAATCAGTGAAGGTTAAAAGAGACATTATTATAGAAGTTCCCTTTTACCAATAGTAAGTATGTGCCTTACACTGTAATTCCCAGTAGGAGTGCTCTCTCTTTTTTTATAACTTTTTAAAATCTTCCCCTGCCTACAGTCATTTCTACTGAGTGTTACATTAGTGATCTCCTGGTCATAACCAGGAATATACCAGGACTTAAATCATGCTACCCAGTAGGTATTTTGAGTAAGCTTTGTGAAAGAAAATAGTGAGCACATGATCGTCATCAATGCAAAACCCTTCATGCAAATATCCTAGATAGAATGTAGATGTTTTGCCTACTATAGCAAAGGTTATTTCCTAACTTTCATTATTGTATTTCACATTCATTCTTCCCAAATACAAAGATATCATTAAACTGATATGCTCTTGGTCCTGGTGTCTGGACATTCAGTTTGTTCTCCCCATTACAGCTGAGACTGTCCTTCATTCTTTAAGAGGAGCTTCAGCACTGAAGTCTGGGAATTTTGGTTGACAAGTTTTCTCCTTGCAGTTGGCTGTGGGCATGCATATTTGATGGAAGTGTGCTGCAGAACTGTTCCTCAATATGGTTTAATCTCACAGAGTTTTAACTAACCTTTATTGCTGTAAATATTAAATTCTCATGAATGATATTTTTCCAAAGGAGAAACATTTAGATTAAAAGCCTGCTTTTTTTCTTTCTTTTTTTAGTATTTGGTGTTTCTCAGCTGAAACATTTGTTAGAATTTCCCTTTAATTAATAGAGTGATTCAGGCATGATGCAACACATTTATGTCAGGCTGTGCTTGTGGGATAGTCCATGGCTCTTTCAAAGATTCTATAAAAAGCCTCTAATCTGACCCTTGATTTATGACAGGGTCATAATTTATTAATTTATGATGAATTTGTTTTATTCTTACATGAGAAAAGCAAGCGCATATATGTTTGCCTGCGATAAGCCCCAAGCTTCAAATTACTGTCAGCCTCAGAATTTTCTACAGAACAAAAAATAAATAATATAGGCTTGACAATTAAAAACAGTGGAGGGAAGATCCAAAGAACACAAAAATGAGAATATTTTTTTGAGGGAAAATATATAACATGGATAGAACACCTTCAAATTAAGTATAAAGTGAAATATTGAAATGATCTTCTTAATTTCTAAAATACATTTGATAGTAGATTGAAAATAATATCAAGGAGACATTTACATTTGACTTTCATAGTTCAAAGTCTTCCTTTAAGGCGTTTAGGAAGAAAATTAGACCAAAAAAAGGCCTCATGTTTTACTTCCTCTTCTGCCTGGAATATATTAATAAAATGGAAAATCAATTTTGAATTAAGTAATATAAGTTGCAGTATTATTGCTCCTACGTTCCTTGGTTTAAACCCCAAAGGCCATAGTTATTAGTGAGAAGATTCTTAGGAAAAAGTGTCACTGAATTGTACTGTAAATGCAAAGTAACCTGCATGCAGTAAGTAAATCTGTGTACATTGGAGTCGAAGTTTTGAATATGAATACAAGAGAAAAGGAGAAGCTGTTGCTGGGGATAAAGTTGGTCACATGATTTCAAAGTTTGTGGAAAGTTGTGTGTGTGTATGCGTAAGTGTCAGGGTTTAAGATCAGAGTTCTTCAAAAGTTTGTCAGCTTGTCAGTATAAGCTTCCGTTCCCCATAATATCACTGCACCCTGGGAGCTGTTTTTCTAACTTCTAACAAGTAAGGCACCTTTTATTTTTTTTGTTCTGATGGAAAAGACTTTTAGTGTAAAATGATATTAATAGAGTAGTTTAAAAGAAAAATATGGGAACTGGGGGAAATTCCTAAAGGAAGAAGGGAAGTTAATGTAAAACATGTCAATCTGGTGATTTTAAAATTACATGGCAGAAACTTTAGTTCTCTGATACTTGTATGCAATTGTAGCTGAAAGATATTATGCAAATCCAGGTGGGAAATTTTATTTTCAGAATTAATGAGATCTCTTTTTTCCTTGATAATACAACTATGTTTTTCCAGCACCTGATCTATGGCAGTGGTTCCCCCTTGGCTATAGGTTGGGGGGAGCTGGTTTTAATTCAGTCAGTGACTGGTGTGAGCCTCTGAGAAGCAGAGACCTGTATTCACAGGCTCTTCACCAGGGGTTAAGGTGGTGGCTGCAACAGGCTTTGTGCAGCTCCTCATTGCAGAAATGCAGGACAAAAGAAGGATTTTCAAAGGTGACATGAATGGCCCTCACTTTGTGAAGCTGCTTTTCTCACTATGCTGTAGCTGTAGCTGAAAATTTTAAATGCTTTGGGAGGAGTAGTCTTGACAAACTAGAGCAACTGAGGAGATTCAGTTATATTGTCATATGCACAGGGCTTAAAAATGGTGAGTTTTCTTAAAGATGGAAGAGTTAGGTGGTTTTCTTAAGTACTATTTGTTTAATTTTTTCTTCTGCAAAACTTTGTCCGAAGCATTTGTAATTCTATGACTGGCTGGAGATCCCACTCCTGGCAGTTTGGGGACAGAGTGACACCTGGGCACCATAAATATGCTGGCTTGGGGTATATCTCCATTTTCCTCAGTTTTGTGCAGAGAACAGTTTAGTGACACCAGAGAGTCCAAAACTTGAAGTCCAAATAAAACACAACCACAGAGAACCAGTCTGGTTTTTGCATAGCAGCAGTGCTTTGCAAAACAAAACAGCCCTCTCTCTTGTTTTCATCAGTTCCTAGTTACTGACTCTCCTTTCCATACTGTAGTCAGAGGAACTGATGATCTCTTACCTTGGAAAAGACAGTTTTTCAGATTTTATATCTGAAAAAATCCTAGCCACAATACTGTTGAATGTGTGTTCAGCATGTTTCTTCCTCTGTTGTTAAAGTGTTTACAGATATAAGCTAAATATAAGTCTCAATCTTTGCTGTTAGTGTCCAGAGAGGTAATATTGACATTGAATAAAGGACTGAGGAGAGACAGAATGCTGCAAGAATTGACACACTACCAAGTCCTGCCAGATGCAGTTATTATTTTTCAGTTTGGAAAAAGTCTTCTACATTGTCTGATGTTGAGTCTCAAAAATGTTAAGTTTACCTGTGGAATAGGAGTTATTCACATAGGAGTTATTCATATTCAAAGAGTTCTCTTGAAATGGAACAATGGTTACTGTTTTATTATTTTGAAGACATTTTAAGATTCTAAGTGAACCTGGTCTCCTCCCCACTCACTTTCTATATCCATAAAACACTCTTGATAGCACTTCACCTTTGCTAGTGAGTAAAATGTGAA
Source organism: Tinamus guttatus (assembly GCF_000705375.1). The sequence continues at coordinate 191,517 of NW_010576409.1, read as the reverse complement.
AACAACTCAAATAAAAGCATCTTCCCTACCCAGTCTGCTTGTGCTTGAGAAGTGGGGAAAGACTGTCTTTTATACTATTAGACAATATTTTCAAATATATTTTTGTTATCTGTCATGACTCCATTCACACATCCCTCAGATCTGTACACTCTGTGCTTCGGAAAAAAATTTTACTTGTGTTTCCTTACTGACCATGTCAACAAAATGTCAGTGGCCAGAATTTTGGCTAACTACTAGGAGAGTTACTAAAATCAAAAATCAATCCAAAATCAAGTCCAAAATCAACCATTGTGAAGAAATCCTTATGTATCCTTATGAAGTTCAGCTTTTCTGAACAATCCAGTAGGACACCAACATTAGCAGAAATGCTACATGTACAATCTCAAACTCATCATAGAGGATGTTCCTATATGTTTTCCTTCTTAACTCCTACTCTGTTGAAAGCATTGTCCTCTTCCTTCTGTTAAGATGGAGCTGAGTCAGCCAGAATCAATCTATATTTTCCTAGAAGTTTCCCTTATGATTTTTTAAGATGCACAATCTTGAAAGAGTAGCCTGCCACATTGTGGCTGGATCTACCTCTTCTGTCTGAGGTGGGTCCCAAGGCTCTTGCATTAACCTCACTGGTACATTGCCAGGGAGCAATCAGTAGGTTCTGTCCTTATGTGAATTTGTAGGTGACAACAGCTTCAACTGATGGGAGTTGGGCATTAGGTTGTAATATGTATGAGGCTGTATTTCTCAGTGGGTATTGGATGGCAGTAATAGCCAGAAAAGTTAGTTTTCCCTGACATCAGACAGCAGCAGAATGAGGTATTAAAATTTATCAACCAGGTCAGAAATGTGAATGATTCAAATTTGTGTTCTGGGAAACTAGCATCCGCCTTGGCCAAGGGTCACGGCAGTTCTGCACCACCTGCCTTCAAAGCCTGAGCTTTGCTTTCCTCCTCACAGATGCATTTGTATCCATAATGTCTGTTGCTGTAGTATTTAATTATTGAGATTGTCTCTTTCTTTTCTGACTTGGCACCTGTTAAGATTAAACATTTCAAACACATACCAGTCCTAAAAGCAGCATCTCCTAAGTTTCCTTAGATATCTCAGAGTAACTATTGTAGCTCTATTGGCTTCTTAATATTTCTTACTACTTTACCTTAACTTTGTGGTATTAACTTTTATGTTAAATGTTTAAAATGAAATATCTAATTCCTTTTTAACATTACTTCTCAGATGTAATTTTTTATAGTTGCTCTCTGCAATTGCCAGTTATTCTGATTGGCCTTAGCACTGCCGGAAGTAGATTCTGTGCTTTTGAGGACATTTTCTTCTCCTTGAGTACCCACGTTAAGTTGATTGAGATTCTTTGTGGAAGTAAGGTCCTTGACTGCAGCTTTGGAGACCTAAATTTAAAACTCCTACTTTTCTTCTGAGAGTCACCCACTCAGAGTGGGTTCGGTGCTGCAGAATTTCTTTGCAAATGGAGTCAAATACTGAAATGGGAAATAAATGTCAAGATGCAATTGTTTGTATTTTGCACAAATGCTTAATTGCACACTACAGCATCAAGTGTGAATTTTATCACCGTTAAATGTGCTGTTTAAAAAACAAAAAACAAACAAACAACTCAGTTTTTCTACCTCCATCAGTTGATTAGATTGGTAAATCTTGTTACATCAGAAATTATGTTTTGCTTAGTATTTGTATAGTAAATATCTCAGTATCTTTATTCAGGTTCTAACTATTGTTATCCACTGTATAGCTCTTATGAAACTGAAGGGGTTTGGTGTCATGAACTGCACCATTGTCATACTTTTCTTTATTTTTTTATTTTTTTCTCCCAGGTGTTAAATAGAAAAAAACGGATTGACCTTGTAAGATATTTCTGCAGAAAGCAGAAGACAAAGGTTGTGTTCTGCCTCAGTGTGTTCAGTATTATATTGCTCCTTATTTCTCCTTTTCCCTCAAAGATAACAGGATAACAAGACAACAGACAGGATAGATAATGGACTGACTTGTTTTGACAGACAACAACTGTTTCATATTCTTCCTGTAAAGCAGATTTCATGCTGAATTTTCCATCTTGCCATTGTTTACTGCTCTTTACAGGTAGATGGTATTCAGGAATTTATCCAGGATCAATATATTGTCAGCAATTACTTCACCTTGTTTTGGGGGAAGTATTCTCCCTTCATATTGCATATATGCATATGCACTATATTGCATATAGTGAGGCTGAAGAACTATTCATCTCTTTACTTGCTGATATAATAAAGGAGATATAACTGAAAGTATGAACACAATGGATTATTCTTCATAATGAACAGAAGAATTTTGAATATGCCCTGCCATCTAGCAAAGAGGCATGGAGATGTAAGAGAGCAAGAAGAAACTAGGCCACAGCTTACTCTTCAGTCATTGGAAAAGAAGGACTGATGTTTGGCCACCTTGTTCTCTGCCTTTCATTGTACATGCAGGATGGATGCACAGAAAACAAGGGGGACCAAGGCCCATTTTTGCAGCCTGCTTGGGCTGAGATGTTATGCACCAGCTCTGGAGACCAGTCATTAATGCATTGGTTAATTTCCTCTAGGAAGGAAAGCTTATGTTGTTTCTTTTGGTGATGATTTTTAAAAAATTATTATCATATTACAATTATTAAAATTTACACTCTTTAGGGGTCATAGTTCTTCTCTGAACATTTGATATTAGTACATTTTATATTTTTTTAAACGCAATTTAACAACATTTTGATATCTACCATATTTGCAGAGAAGGAGCTTAGTTGGGATTTCTTTTGTAAGATGAGAGAAGCATTTGAAGAATCATTATCTGAATGTGATTTTCTTTGATGAGAAAGCAGAATCTTCAGTGGCTTATCCTGTGTCTGAGAACTAATGTTCGGATACCTGTCTTTAATAACATTAGGGTCTTCTGTTGAGCAGAATAGTCTTTGAGAGTAACTCAAATGATTCAATAAATGTTTTTATTTCTGCGTTATTTACATCTTTTTTATTTTTGCTCTTGTGTAGCAAGAAAAGCCTGATTTCAAGTTTCAAATTCCTTTTATTTATTTATTTACTTTCCAGCAGTAAGTATGTGCCAGGAAAATGAGATATCAGGTATCATGCTTCAAATAGCAAATCTGGTTCTCAGATCTTGAATCAGAATTTCGGCAAACTGCTGGGATTTACCTCTTTTACCTCTGGGTAACGTCTTTGTTTTTAAACTGATAGATATTTCCTAATGTTCTATTGAAAAAGAGTTTTCCATCAAGGGAAAATCATTAAGTGAACCGTAGAGCAATGAAAATGTCAAGTTGTTGTAGCATTCACTTGTATGGCATAGGTACAATTAATCACATAACAATGTTCAATAGTACTTTTTATAGTTTTATTACACAGTCTAAATGTTTCTAGTACCCCTATGACGTGGTTTCATCTTGAAATGACGTGACCAGTGTTTTTCAGTAGGCTTTAAAGCAGATATAATTTCAGACTATTTTCAAAGTACCATTAGACTTCCAATGTAACATTAAGATCATTTTGTATAACTGACAGTTGAAACCTATGGATATTCAAGAATAAACTCCAACATGCCAATGCAAAGGCAAAAAAGTATTTGTCTAAAGGTACAAGCACCCAACTAGAGTACCTGTGAATCACACAATTAACCACCTCGGCAGCCTGCAAGTCCTACTTCACTACTTCCACTACCATCAAGTAGGGAGAAATAACTCTAAACAACTCATTAAGAAATCAAACTCACAATTAATGTCTCATGTTAAACAGTTTGCCCTAGAGAAAAATGTGAGTTAAAATGAAATTGCACTTATGACTATGTAAAATAATGTGAGTATGGCTGTCATTTCATTCTGGCAGTCGCCACTGTAGTTCAGAAACCATTTGAGTTCTCAACATAAGTCCCTAATCTGGGGTTCTAGAAACATTTTTTTTTTTTTGAATCTTAGTGCAAATGTTTCACCACAGAATTAATAACTCAAGAAGAAATTAAAATTGGATTCTATAGTTAAGGGAGAGAAAAGTATTTTCTCAGCACTTGGTTTAATATTTATTTGCTTATATATAATATTCTCTTTTATTATATAGCACATATAATTATCATCCCCAGATAACTAGCTAAAGGTGAAGAAACTCTTGAAAAATTGCCCGTGCGAGAAGAGGCGTATAAATACAAGGCAGACAACTGACTGAGCCAGAGCCTCTAACACTTGAATCATGAGATTCAAGTGTTCAAAGTGATTGAAATATAGACTAAAACTACTGTTATTACAAAATCATTTGCATGTACAGGAAAGGTATAACATGCAACTCAGTGAATGCAGTGATGACAGGTCTGATCTACCTCCTGACTTCATTTAGCCTGGTTAGGTATATAGGAGAACATCAGATTTGGTATCTTGGGTGACAGAAAAAAAATTACTAATTTTGAACCCAACAAATACTAACTGAACTAGACCCAAAAAATACTGACTATAGTGGTGTCTTGTAGAAATGCATATGTGGTTTCTGTGTAAGGCCCAGTCCCGCCTTCATTTACACAATAGGAGAAGTTCTGTTTGCATGAGTAATGTGTAATTTTCAAGGGAAAATGAAAGCTGACAAAATGTGGGAAAACATTAAGGGAGTATCCACATGAGGATCTAGTGTTGTGGGTGCCTGCGTGAGTATGTGTGTCTGTATGTAAATACCTTTGCCTAAGAAAGATACTGCTTTATTTTTGAAAGCTCTGAACATGAGTGTGTATTAGGCAATAATCTCTATCGTTTCCTTAATTTCTTATTGTCTCTTCCCTGGCAGAAGTACCTTTGTTGTGCGCTTGTCTCAGTAAAAGCTTTTTTTCTGGTGTGTCAAATTCAGAAAGGTCTGACAGTAGATGGGAAATGCCGGAAATGAATAATTTCTGTCAGCAGGTACAGAAACAAGTGTGGGCAGCTTTGAGGATAAAATTTAAAGTGGCCAGATTTGGCACCCGGTGTTAATTTAGGGGTGTCGTTTGTCTTGAGATGTACTTAGGGTCAGCTTTGTGATTAAAAAGGCTCCAGTTCCCTGCTTCAGCTCTTATTCTGGGATCCAAATATAGCCCCTTTCACAATCCTCTGGCGCTACTACTGCCATTGACATAGTCTGCTGTTAAATAATATTGGACCGAAGCTACATGGAGTTAACCACTTAGCACAACTTGTTTAGCATTAACAGCTGAATTTGCTGAAGCATGAGGCTGCCAGATGTGAAATTTTTGTTTCAGGAAACCTAGGGTCAAGAAACTTCTTTAATATCATTTACTGGGAATTACTATTGAAAGATTATGGGAATAAGGCTATAGTAAGGCAGTTAACCCAAATTTACACTGAATCAGAGCTTCTGCATTAAAGGCTTGCAACAGATATGTTGGTGATTATCTCAACCAGTTTTAAAATTGTGAGAAGTAGCTTTGTTAGTAGGTATTAACGGACTGGCTCACTGTACTCAGTAACAAAGGCATAAGACCTTGTTCCCCCCACCTGCAAAACTGAAGTTTGTTTACATGATGCTGCATTCCTGGTTTTCTGTTGAAATGTGGATGCTCTCACTTCTCTGCTGTGGGGTGAGGGACGTGGATCCAGCCGATTCTTTGAAGCACTTCTTTAAACTTATAAATACTGCTAGTCATCATCTGAGAGGGAGGAATATCTGTAGGAGTTAGGAGAGTCTTTCACTTTACAGTCTTTTCCTACCTAAAGTAGTTTAAACTATGTATGTAATGTGCTTTCATTTTAAATTTGTTTATAAATATTTGTATATCTGAGACCAGATTTCTAAAGCTGTTGTAGGTTCTGGTGGCTTTTTATTAGTACTTTATCTAGAAGTAACAACTTCCCTTCCCTTCCCTTCGCTTCCCTTTCGTCTCTGTTATGTCATGTCTATTTTCTTCATCCAGACCATTTTGAGGCTAGGAGAGGCTGGGTTGAAAATTTTTATATGTCTCCCTGGCATTATCCATCTTGTGTTGTCAGACACCTCAATAGTGTTATTGCTTAATTAAGTTAGTTACGAAATTAGCTAATATATGCACATGGAGTTGCTGAATCACTCGTGAATCAATTGATATATGGATATTGTCCAGCAATTCTGCTGAAGATCTTCTTTTCATATGGGAAGTTATCATAGAAAAGTTGTTAACTTATGGTTTAAATCAAATCATGGGGAGAAACTATATTTTTTGGTTAGTTAATGACATATGATTAATGAGAAACAGGTGAGCTATATATTCAGGATCAATATCAGAAGTACAGCTACAGTGCTGGACACTCTAAAAAAATAGTAAATATATAAAAATGTCTAACCATTATAGCCAATTCTACACACAGGCATTCCCCCTGACACACGGGGTTGCACCCCACAATTACAAATTTACATATCCCTTTTTGTGTCTTGTCAAACTGACTCCTTTCCTCAAAAGCCTAGAATGCCCGTCCAATTGTGGTTTAATCCATCTGATTGTTTTCTTAAATATTTTTCATCATTGCTAATTTCCTTTTTAATGTTATCTGTTTTTTTTTGGCAAACATTTTCTCAGAATAGATTGTTTCAGGTATTCCTTTAAGATACATTGTTTACACTCACATGCCTACTACTATGCAGACTGTGTTCCCCCACAGCAAGTAATATTTTCTTTTCACTGTAACATTAGATTAATAAATCCCATTTTTAACCTTTGCTATAAATAACTTTTTAACCTTTTTATAAACCTTTACTGCAATCTGCAGGTGAGTAAGAATGCCGTATGTGGTTTTGAGATTCGATAGTGAGATTTATCAAACTTTTAAGTAAAACTTTCTTAGGATAATTTGTTATCTTATAGAGACGCATATGCATATGAACATAAAAATAGGGAAATAATTTTAGAAAATGTTTTAAAAAATAGACATTTTAAAAACATAATAATGTTCTTACATTACAACCATTACATTTTTTTGTACAGCAAAAAGGTGAAACTTTGGTTAGGAGAAGAGGCTAAGTTTCTTCCTATTTACATAGTTACACAGTAACTTCATAGTAAATTAGAAAATATACTGCAAGGTGTGACTCAGAATTTAAAAATGTAAATTTAATTTTGTCAGATTATATTGTTTCAAAGGGTTCAGTTGTGTAATATTATGTCCCATAAGGATGAATCAGTTGTGGGTTTTGTTCATTTGTCATCAAAAACATGACGAACCCTGAGCTGATCAGGAATTCCCAGAACAGAATTTTTATTTGTTTTTAATGGAAAAACACAACTTTGCTAAAGATTTATTTGGAAAGTGTTGCTTTGAGGTGCTTTGCACGTGGTTCTTTTTTTAAAAAAAAAAAAAAAGTTTTGCTCTTGGTGCTTCCTTGTATAACGGTAATTGCTATTTTAATTGCTATTTTTTCAAGTTAAATGCATTTGAACATTTTTGTGTGTGTGTGTCTTGGTAAAAAAAAAAAAAAAAAAGAGACCCCTAGCTTACAGCTGGATACATCATCTCCAGTGTGCTAATATCAGTGGTCTTATATCAAGGTAGAAAAAAACCTGCTGCTAGAAAAAGAAATGGTATTTCAGTTTCTTTTGATTTGTCTTTAACACTTAGAACTAAAATATCCAAGGCAGCTTATTTTTATCTTCTTCTTTATCATGATGACTTTACAGGAAGCTACCAATTGCCACTTTATGTTAGTGTACCAAAAAGTCTAGATGGATCTTAAACCTTAACCATGCTCCCAAAGAAATCTTATCTATGTAGCTGGAAAATTCATTCTCTGTTGTGTACTCTTGGAACATATTTTAAAGAAACGTTTTTAAAGAGGCCCTGGGAAATTCTCCAAAGTCAGTGGAAGAGGAAGAAAAACAAAGCATGGCAGCTACAGTAGAAGGCTGGAATCCTGAGCCTAAAATAAAGACAAAATTGTGTACCAGGGACCTTTGAATGAATAAACCTGCTGGCACAGCCTTCAAAGTAGAAACAGTGAAGAAAAACATTTTAAGCATTCATTATGCTGCTTTTTTTTTTTTCTGATCCAGTTCTTGTGTGTTGTGGTTCAGTTGAGCACATATTTGGTAGCTTAGTAGAAATAGCCTGATTTTCAGTTCAACTTTTGCTGATTGTGGGGTAAAGAGACCTAGTGAATTATCAGTTCCCAATTGTAGCTTCAAGGATATGTGTCTTTGAGCCTCTTCAAATGATAGGAAAATGATATTGCCAGACAGAGTAAACTCGATGTAGGCCAGAAGATGGGGGAGGGGAGTGCGATATGGTTCTTTCTGGTGAAATGGACCACTGGTTTCTTTAAGATCCATTAGTTTGGAAAAACATTATGGAAAACAAGAGAAATCCACTGTGGAAAATAAAATTGATGGAAAGAAATTTGGGTTAATCATAAGCAAACCAAAGGGATTTCTAGTATGGGGTTGATTGATTTTATAGCTAAGGAAAGTTGTATCTTGTATGAGACTTCTCTTTCCAGTCCAATGCTGCCTTTTTTTTTTTTTTTCTATTGCTGCATGTCACATTCTGGAGAGACTGTGTGTAAGATTTGCACTTAACGTGAATGTTTCCTGGTAGTGAACCATGAAGAGGGGAAAAAGAGGGGAGGGCTCACCAGGATGGAGGATAAAACTTACATGATGTTCATGCTGATAAAATGAAGGCCTGACATTATTTTTTGACTCATTTTGACTCAAACATACTTTAAACGTCAGTACAGCAGCTGCTGTAAATTTTTATTTGACAAAAATTAATATTCAAAACAATAACTGAGATTCACACCCTATCTTGTTTCATTTTAATTACTGTTAAGCCTGAGAATATGCATGACTTACATATGGCTTACCAAGTTTTAGCTGAGGGCAAAAACAGAGGCAGGAACATTCATGAAAATAGTAATTGAATGGAAATGATAAAGATGGAGAGGTAGAAGGGCGCTACCTTTGATTTCTATTTCTTTCATCAGCTTGTAGTGTATGGAGTAAGCTCAAGTAGGCAGTGTTTTTTGACACATTTCATCTTGCATCACTTAGAGGGACATCCTGTTATGCAGATGAATCATCAGTATGCATAAAATAAATGTTTTTTTTTCCTGCTTTGGGACATAGAGATGATTAGGCTTGGCCTCTTAGCCAAAAACGGTTTAAAGCCCTCAACTTTCAGTAAATATTAGCCTATGTGCATTGCAATAATGCTTCAAATCTTAATATGGGAATATTTCAAAAATCTACACAGATTCCTTGTAAAATGATCCCCCATGTTAATCCCTTCAGATACAGAATTGGCACTGTGTTGTTAGTGGGTTAGACAATTTTCCTGGTTGGTATTATTGAAGGTTGGTAAAGCTTTTGCTTAACTTTTTTTGCGAAGAAATATTCTATGTCTCCCTCTTGTGGTGTGAAAGTTTATTGAATTTGTTAATCAGAACCATTCATTTCAGATTTGCTCTGTGTTGTTAACTTTTAATGCTCTTCAGTTCGTATGATGCTTTAGCTGAAGTTTGGGCGATTCTCCTACAGGTACAGTGAAAGCTTCCACTTTCTGCTTTCTGAGTGAAAGTTTGGACAAAGAGAAACTCCCTGAGTTTGTACCTCATAAGCAAATTTAGCACATTAGCAAGGCTAACTTGTTCTGTGTTCTGTTCCAGTTTCCAAGGTTTCATTGATACAAAGAGCTTTATTTTGTTATAGAAAGATGTCTGAGCTCTGTGTCACTCTGCAAACCCTGCCATCCTCTTCCTAGACCAAGGTGGCTCACGTACATCTAACTCAAAAGTTTCTGGCTTATTCCTACCAGTGCTTTTGCTTTCAAGATCACTAGAACAAATATGAAGTCAGATGTCTCTGAACCTGCAATAAAAATGTGTCCAAAGCTGCAAAAGATCCAAGCAAGATAGGTAATTAAAAGCCTTCACAATTTGTTTTCATTTTGTTCTTAAATATATATATTTTTTAATATTATCATTATGATTTTCAAATCCTTGGGACTCAGTAGTGTATTTAACCACCAAGATGTATCACTTTTGGCTTGATTCTCTACTGAGTTTTCTACATTAAGTAGCTGAAAGTGACTGTCCTTGTCAGTGAAAGGAATCAGATTTTCTCAGGAGTGGGTGGCTCCACCTCCGAGTTTAAAGATGGTCAAGTAAACTGAAGACTCTGCCTCGAAGTATAGTGGTGTATAATGGTATTTTGTGAGGATCCAGAAGTTTTTTTGTTTGTTTGTTAATTTTTGTTTTGTTTTGTTTGTAAGAACTAAGGAAGGAATAAATAGATGTTTCTTTTATTAAAATTCATATAATATGGGATGCTCTATGTGTATAATTCTATGCACATTCATTGGTTTGCAAAATTGTCTGTTAGGGGATACATACCACAGTACAATAGACCACATTCTTGAATTTGGGTACCCAGTCATTCTTGTTTCCCATGAGAACAGGACTGAAAGTTATCAAGCATGGAGCACAAGCGCAGTTAAAATAGAAATCAATATTGGGGTGTCTGCTCAAAAGGTGTGTTTTTAAGCATAACCTGCCTACAGAAAGGCAAATAAAGCCTTAAGAAGTCACTCTTCTGTAACTGAACATGAATAGCGCCCATAGGTCTCAAAATGTTTGGTGGCGCCAAGTATATTGAACTGTTTGATAACCCGAAAGTATAGTTTAGGGGATGTAAAGATGCAGATCTGTCTTTCAAACATGATGCTAAGAATCACTGCACAGAATTCATGAGCAGTGAACTCTTAGACACCCAAACAACACCTGTCCTTCCTCAAAAGAAGTAAAAAGTGAAGAAACTCCCTGTAGATCATTGATTAGGATAGAATAACCACATATCTGGATTGGCCAGGCCAGTCTCAGGTTTTGTTTCCCATTTCAGAAGAGCAAAGCAGGTCTTTAGATCATCAGATTCCAGACTTTAGAAAGTCTGGTACAAGGTAGTAAACAAGGTAAAATGCTATGGCTTTGGCTGGGGCAAGGAATTGTATAAATTGCATAAATCTGTTTCTTTAGATGCAGTCATTGCTTTTCTTCCCATAGCTTGAGAGGAGACATATCTTCACATTCTGTAACCTTAGCCAGAGTGAATGCACACAGGAACCTGTTTTGGACTTGATTTGGACATCCCCTGAACGAATGGGATATGTGCTTCAAAACACTCTCCCATTTTATAAAAGAGGAGACTTGAGTCTGAAGTTTGTGTCCCAGGTGGATGTCTCAACTATACACCTATAAAATGGACAAATGTCTTTTTGTCTGGTCAATAATTATCCAAAGTAGAATAGCTTTTAGTAAAAGAGGCTGCTAATGAGCAAGTACAGGATTCCCAGTCTGGTAATTAAGAGCATTTCAGAAATGTCAGCATCACTTTCTTTAAGTCAGATAAAACATAGATTTGAAAACATGACTTGTGCCTACTAATGAAATGATCTTATCCTCTGCAATCGGACATAATGGATTTAAACACCTGTCAGAGAACGGGGGCATGGAAAACATGTTTCTGGCCTCAGGTACAAGTGATTTTATTTTCAGATGTTTCAGAGATCAAAACTCTCTTTTTTGTAGATATTACACTTATCTCAAACCCTGTGTAAGCCTGAATATTAAGCAACATTCTTATAAGCTACTTCTTTCTCCTTCCATTTATTAAAGGTTCTGTCTGTGTTTAAGAATGCTTTTTTTATAAAAAAAAATGGTATTGTAATTTTTCCCCCATTGTTCACAGCTTTGTAATAGATTGATTCCTTCTCCATTGTCTCTAGTTAAGTTCCATTTTCTCGTTTCAGAATGATGTTTGAATTCCTTTTAGAAAGTCAGTAGAGGTGGTGAAAAGAGCACCAGTGAGGAAGTGGGCTTATGCTAGTTCTTGGAGCAGGGCAAAGTCCCAGGTGGAAGATACTGGAGAGAAAGGGTAATAAAATAAATGAAGTAGCCCTCATATAAGTCAGTCTAGATGCTAAACTTTCAGTACTTTTTCTTTAGTTACCAGTACATGAGCATTTGCCTTTTTTTCTCCTTTTTCCTAGAAGTTTTTCAAATTTGAGCTGCCAAATTGAGGTATTTTACAGAAATGTCCTCTGTCTTTGATGCTTATTTTCATAAGCCAGTGCATTTTCTTCTGGTAAATTACATTACAAATGCCTCCAAGTCATATATTCATATGTCATATATTAGGCCATAAATACTAATATCAGCTAAAAAAGAAAAGCAGTGCATCAGATAGAAAATGTAATATAACAACTATATTGACATTATTTGTTTAGGAAATTTATTCAGTAATTAGTCTAATTCCTGCGGAAACGATTACATCAGTTCTGCAAAACAAATTTCCAACTTGACTCTAATACTCTGAGCTACCATATAGAAAAGTCATATTTAAATTTCTAGAGTAAATGTGCTGTTCCAGATAAAGCAAAATAAAATTTTTTCAGTCATTCCTTTCTCTGACGGTACCTGGAGGACGAAAAGGCAAGGCAAAGATGCAAAACTGCACAAAATTGGCACCTGCATCCACTGGGTGGCAGCCAAACCTCTTTCCAAGCCCTTGCTGGTGGCTTTCTGCATTGCTGAAGGATTCAGCATCATATGGCCTCCCCACATCCTAAACTTGGTGAACTTGGTGTTGTCTCCTCTGTTAACGGCACTTCAAAATGCAGTTCCCCTGGGATGTTTTAATTAGACTGTGATTAGTCTAAGCAAACTGCTTTTTAAAATGAAGTTTTGTGAAATGAACACTCTGGTTGTGTGAACACTTGCTCCCACTGACCTTGCTGGAAACATCCAAACAGCCTATCCAGAAATTGAGGAAAGGGGGGAAAAACACACACATTGCACACAGCCTCATATTTTAAGCAATGCTTAAGCATCACTGAAGAAATGAAATCTAGAAGATGGTAGGAGATGCTACTTTTGATCTGTCATCTGGGAAGTTCACCTCCATGATTGCAGTCATTACTTTTGTCTGTTCACTTGTAGTGAGTCTAAGAGCTCTCTGCAGGGTCCGTGCTGGCATGGGAAGCACTGCTGCAGGGAAGGGAGAAATTACAGTCTTCTCTCTCCTGCTTTGTCTAGCGTGACATTGCTAAAGAATGTACTGTGAGATCCTTCCTGCTGGTGAGCAATGGAAGAAAGGTCGCAATGGCTCCTATAAAGGATTCTCTGACCCTTTTCAAGACAGTAAGTTAAAACTCAGTGTCCAGGCTATGTCCATAAAGAAAAAATGCCTTTAGCTTACATTAAGTCTTTCTGTACTTCCTGTTGGACATAGTTTCTCTTCTAGTAAGTTTACAAGCTTTTACAGAGAGTTTCTCAGCCTTGCAGCACATTTTTGTTTAGCCACTGATGCACCGCACATTAGTGGAATAATACAAGACTGAAAAGTTTACAGGACTCTGGTGTACAAGCAATAATCACTTTAGTAGGAGTCTCAGTTTGATCTAAGATAAGTAACCTAGGCTTGTTTCAAGGCTTTTCAGAGATTCCTTTAGGAAAGATTGCACTACTCAGCTCCACAGGACAAATAAGGTGATAGTTGCTTTGTTAGCTGGCAGGCCCAATAAAATGTATATCGCAGAAGTAAAGTTCTATCTTTGACATTTGCCCTAATCCCAGAAATGTGAGTCCGTGTGGTAGTAGCTTCAAAATTGTATGATGTGGAAAGCGGCATTAAGAAACATTTTTCAAAGTCTTTTCCACCTCAAGTATATGCAAAATCATGCACCGAGAGATTTACAGATTCAGACTCAGGCAACAATGATCTGGTGCGGAAAAGGAAAATCTCCGGAGAACCTATTCCAAACTTAATCTAAAGCATTGGCACTAACACTAGACATTCAGTTTAAGAACCCTAGAGTCCTTGAAATATTTTTAGCAGAGGTTTGAAGATTTCCGCTGAAGCAGGTGTTTCATATCAGAAACCTATCAGGGCTAATGAAAGTTATCTTTAGTTTCACAGGGCGAAATCTGCTACAAAATAAGGAGGCATTTCTCATTCAGCTTTCATCAGGAGGGTTTTGGATACTACTGCAGCCAAGCTGAAGTGGAAAAAAAAAAGTCTCTTCCCAGCAATTAATAGGAGGCTGTAGTGGCCCAGGCTGCCTCAGAGCCATTGGCAGTGAAAACGGACGTGTCTTGCTGTAGCCTACTGGGAAGGTAGAGATCTTTCTTAAATATACAGGAGATTTCTTATAGCCAAGAGAGCGATATCTACTTCCTAATTTCCAGGAATGAAGCTGTGATCTGTAGAAAAACTCTTAGCAAAGTGTAAATGGCAACCCATCACCCTACTAACAGAGGTCACTGTATACTTGTGACCCTGATGGTCTGCTGACTGATCTGGTGTCCACTGTGAATGCAGAACTGTGTGCAGTAGCTCATACACAGCTTTGTCCAAGTTACCTGGATGCTTGCTGTCACTACTGTGGTAGAAATCATGGGCAGCATTTTGAGGGAACATTTTTTTAAAGAATAGAAGGGTTGTGGAGGTAATTGTAGAGTTTTCCTATCAGTGGGACCTGCACTGCAATATTTGATCCTAAAAGAAAGGAGAGTGAACATGCAACTCGTCTTAATCTTCCAGTATTTCAACCATGTCTAACAATTCTTGCACCCCAATAAGCCTCTTTATGCCTCCTGTAAAATAATCCAGCACACCAAGAAGAAAAACCTCATGGAGTCTGTTGCACTGAAACACAGTCAACTACCAAAGCCTGTTCCACTCTTCAGAAAGCAGCTGTTCAGTCAAACCTCTGGCTGTACGTGTCTGGTCTGTGTTCCCTACCTAGCTTACGAAAGAGGGATGTGAGGATTAATTTTTGTGAAATGCTTCACAATGACTACCTGACAGATGCCTAAATACAAAGCATGGTTAGTATAATAGTGTCACTTTAAGGACCTTAACAGAACCCTTTTTGCTTTAAAAATCTCTCCCCTCTCTCAGTACTCTCTGCTTGAATGTTCCCATCTTCTTCTCATTTAATCCTCATCTCATACCTTTTGTTTCTTTTCATTGGTCCTTCTGGACAACTGTTTTTGGCAAAGCCTTTTTTATATCTCTCTGTCCCTTTCTCTCTAATAGATACCATCATCTTTTAAAGAGCAGCCACTCCCTCCCTCAGCTAAGTACTATCTTGGCAGGCAACTAGGTAGGAGGAGTCTTCTTTAAAAGGCTTTGAAATTGTGTTGTTAAAAATATATAAATAAAGCAACAGACTTTTTAATAGGCCTTTGAACAATCATCCCTTTCACTCCCTTATGGCCTATTGTGCTTCTGGCTGTTTTTATTATTTAGTGTGTATCAAAAAATCCAAATGTTTTTTAAGCCATTAAGAGTTTATTTGGTTTGAAAATAAATAAATAAATGTGGTGCTAGCAGTTGGGACTGTGAGCACATGCACAGTTCCCTGGCAGAGGCAATCTATAGGAGGCACATCAGAAGGCCAGAATAAGCTACAGTGAAAGACCAGAACAAAAGCATCAGCAGCATTTATTTCTGGTTAAGTACTTTTGCAGCAGCCTGACTACTGGAGTGGTTTACCCAGCTTTTATCTGTTTCAAATCCACTTCACTCCCCCATCCTTCTCTGCAGCTTCACCCTCAACTGTAACTCATGGTAATTATGTGGATAAGGAGGAAGATTTTTTTTAAAATCTTTTGTTTGATTTTTTCTCCCTTCCTGATAGAAGCATGTGATTTGTTGTAATCCGGCTATTTTCCTTCCTTCCTTCCTTCCTTCCTTCCTTCCTTCCTTCCTTCCTTCCTTCCTTCCTTCCTT
>NW_010576409.1:116772-167199 GCF_000705375.1 Tinamus guttatus | reverse complement strand
TATATATGCAGGTGCATGCACACGTATGTGTGTGTATAAAGGTGACTTCTAATATATTTCATTAGCTGATACAGAAAAATCTGTCATCTACCTGCAGCACTGTGTGGTCTGTTTAAGCATGTATGAAAAGACTGTAACTTTGTCTCTAGATGGTAATTAAGGCAGTGGTGATCGGTAATTGAGACAACTGCACTAGAGAAAATGTCTTCATATAAGTAAGAAAAGTGTGGCATTTGCACCAGAAATTGAATTAATTAAGTTTCCTTACCTGTAATTATGCTATCAATCTGCAGATTGTGAAATAACCTAAAATAAATTAAAGACAATGAATTAGAATAATAAATGTAGGCAAATAAATTATAACCTCAAACATTCCCCAGGGAACAAAAAAAGATAGATTATTCATTCATTTCTGATAATAAAATGGCATCCTAAGGAACCGCTTTAATTCTGGGAAATATACTCTGTAGCACAAGAAAACATCAACATAACTTGCATTTTAGTGCTCTACTGCTCTAGGTGAGGATTTTGAGAGACCACTGTTCTTCTAAGAATGGAAAAGATCAGGAATGGTGTTTTTCTCTGACTGTACAAGGCTGGTTGGCATAGCTGTTCTTTTTCACTTTCGAGAATTGTATCAGAAATTAGTTACCTGCCCCTTTCACTGTGTAGCTCAAATAATTATTAGTTTTTTTGTTGTTACTGTAGTTTTTCATTTACTCAATTCCCTTATGTCAAGATTCAACATAATAGTCCAGTCTCTTATAGATGTTATTGATTTCCTATTGAAATCAATTGGAAGCTGAATTCAAGCTTTAGTGTCTTAGATATCAGAAAAAAAAATGTACATATGTATATATATATACATATATATATATATATGGTGGCCTGAGGCTGAAGACCTGTAGTGCTAAATAATGTCAACATTACCATTGAAATACAACTGCAGTTAGGTACTTCCTTTTCATGGACAAAATCCCAATTGTTTCTCACATGACTATGTATTGCCAAGAGGTCAAAATTTACACCGTCACCTCTCCTATAAATCAAATAAGTATGAATTCAGTTTTTCTAGTGCACATGCATCTCTTTTGATTATGTCTACAAACAAAGTCATTTCTGAAGATCTTTGTTTTTAACAGTTCTTTCCCCAGAGTAGATCCTTATATTTCACTCTACACTGCGTAATAATTCTTTTGCAACAGCATCTTAATGTATCAAAAAATGCTTACACAACATACCTAAGTGACTACCTGATATAATGCAAGAGAGCACTAATAATAGGCTTCACAAATTATGAAATATTAACAAGCAAATATTCTTACATTTTTCTTTTGTAGGCAACTCTATTTTGGTTGTATGTACTAGCTTGGCCCAGTGCTATTAATAGGAAAAGTATAGCAATCTACATGTTTTTCTGTGAGTCCAGGAAAGCACATATGTATTTTTTAAACTTTTAATCTATGTGCATACATACTGACATATTTTATTAGTATACATATGCTTCATAAAATGTATGTATATGAATACATACCAAGTACCTTATGACATTTCTGCAGGAAAATACTTTGTGGTAGCTAGAGTAGAGAAATTTGGAAGTGAAAATATTCAAAGCCAAGGAGTGATTAGCAGGCACTTTTTTTTGGCCTATGCCAAAACAAAACATGACTAACAGTAGAGACATGAGGATCAAAGAAATGGGAAGGGAATTGTTCATCAATAGAAAATACTCTACTTGGGAACATGTAGTACCTTGTAGTCAGCCTTGTGGATTTATACTCAGGAAATCCTCATGGATACTCAGGAAGATGTTAGGAAGTAGTTGGGAATGGAATCAGGCCTAAAACAGGCACCAACACAGCATTTCTAGGATTTCACTGGCACATTTTCCTATTAGAGAAATCACTTCACCCCCATCCCAGTCCATCTGCTTGCAGAAGTACATTTGATACGTGTATGATATGGTCACAACAAATTTGGTTAGTTGTTGTGACCTAGGCCAAGATGCTCAAGAGCAGCACTGCCCAGTGATTACCCTCAGACAGCACTGTTTGCAGGAATTGTGCAGCTTGCTGTTGCTTTTCCCATGTCTTGAAATCTCTTTTCACCACCCTCATAACTCCCTTTCCTGCTCCAGTCTCCTCTCAAACACTCCCTTCCAGTTGCTTCTTGGTCACAGTTTGGTTGCAGTTTTGCTGCATTCATTCTCCAGTTCCATGTTTGTGATATCATTGCCTACATACTCAACATATCATATTGAATCACATCATCATCATCATCATCACATCAACATCAATACATCATATGGAATTACATATTCCATGGCCTGAGCATGGTTCACCTTGTGTGACTCTACTCCCCAGTGCCCTTCACTTATCTGTGAAGTTTGGCCTTTTCTCACATAACTCGCCCCTAACTGCCTGTGAAATCCAACTATTACTCACTGCACTATCTGTAAATTTTATTAGCTTCTCACATTATTATCTGTCATGGCAAATGGTTTCTTGTTTCCTGTTCATGTTCTCACGAGCAGTTTTCTCATGTCCTGTGCAGTTTGCTTTACCTCCCAGAGGCAGGGCCAGGACCAGGGCCAGGGCACAGCCAGTGGCTTAGTCATTTCTGTGCAGCCCAAATGTTAGGGCCTAGTAAAATAGGAAATTCATCCTTAGTTGATGCTATTGGTGAATGACTGAAGAAATATGAGATAATAAATCAATGAACAGAATAATAACTGATGCAACTTAATACTATCTTCACTTTCACAAAAATGGTAAATGCATTGTTATAGCTTACCTGTTTTAAACAGTTTAATTGAAAAATTAGCACTGCAGTGAGACAGCCATACTTCAGGACTCTAGACAAGTGATTTCTATGGCTATACGATACCACAATGTCTAGGAAAGGAGCAACCTGGAACAAATCACGAATTGATACCATTCCCTCTTGGGGGTTCTGGCATGAAAAGAAGTCATTCCCTTTCCTCACCAGCTGAGGTCTCAAGATGGAGATGACAGCATGATGCAGCGCTGAGGATGAAAGGTGACGACAACATAACAGCTTGAAGCGTAGCAGTTGGGAGCATGTACTTTGCCAGTGTCATGGTGAAAAGACAAGGAGATAAGGACATGGGTGGTGAAGGCTAGTAATGGATGGCTGAAACTTCTTTCAGTTCCTCCCAGACTTCCTAGTATCAGAATCTGTTTGCAAGGGAAATGGGAGTAAACTCTGTTTGATCTCCAAGCTGACAAGAAATGAGTGACCTCACACTGTGTGACCAAGCATCATGGCATTGGCTGCAAAATGTTAGCCTTGCTACAAAGCCAAGCTTATTTCTTCCTGTGGTTCTTATATGACAGCTGGCTGGCTTGGTGTGTGACACAGCAAGGTCTCGTCTGCTTGCAACTGAAGAAGTAGACCGAGTCAAAGAGAGAGGAAACTTTCTAAAGACTGTCCTCGGTCACTGAGAAATAGAGGAAGCAGAGCAGTAGGGCCAGCTGAATTCAAAGATATTGATGCCACATCAAGGCAGGAATAAGTACCTGAGAGTTGGATGCTGGAAAAGTCCCTACTAAGGGAGGGACTCACCTCCCTGGTGGGAGTGAGATCTACAGACCAGCAAAATAGGGACTGCAGCTAGTCATCTGTTAACCAGAATGGAAATGTGAACTGGTGAAGAAAACTAGAACTCAAAAGAGCTGAAAGGCAGAAATCACAGCTAAAATACTGGAATCTTCTGGTATTCAGTAGAGAAACCTGTAATAGAGACTTTTTTTTTAATTTATTAAAATTTAAATTTATTAAAAATTTAAATATTTTCCCAAATACTTTGAGCCTTTAGGAAAATGAGAATTATGTTGCCCATAGTTAGCTAGAAACTCTGGTTATAGTTAGAAACTATAGAACTTCTTGAGTCTTTGAATGCTTTTGTAATATTTTGAAAGTAGTGTTCGGTTGATTCCTTTCTGTAATATTAAATATTGAGAGTATTTGGCTGGAAGAACAATGAAAAAACAGTATGCATAAATGTTACTGTGGTGATTATAGCATCTGCTGTGATTATCAAAAATTCGCCCAGAAGAGAGAGAAAATCCAGTACATTTTATTTACTTGTACATATAGTCTTAAAGATAGTTTCAACACAAGTCATCAGGTTCACTCAGTGATTTTTGCAGGTCAGATTTCACCAGTGAGTGAATAGGGAACAAATGTGCAATGATGACTAAAGATGAGAAGATAATGCCTGTTCCCATGGAGAAAGTTCTACAGGTATTTGTATTTTTGTATGAAAAAAATTACCTCTGTTCATGAAACAGCAATAGTGTTGCTGAGAAAGGTAAATGATTCTGTATATGGATCTACCACTATCTGACATACCATCAAATAATCACTACTTTCAGCTTTTTTAAGACACTTTCATAAGTGCTGCTGAAGAACCGGCAGGGTAATTCAAATGGTTAACAATGCAAGTCAGGTTCAACAAATACATCAAAGTGTGACTCAAAAGGGACAGTTTTTGACTTCTTATTTCCACACATTTGAAATAAAATTGATTTGGTAGCTAAATAGAAAACTGTTTTACTTGGAGTGAATTTTATTTTGGGGGCCTATTACAGTTTCTGTATAGATTGGTATTATCAGAGTCCCCTGCTGCCCTGTATTCTTGGCTGTTTGGTTATAAGCTTATGGTGATTCTGAAATAAAATACCAATGAAAGATTAAAACCTCTTTAAGTGTTTTCTTTAGCGTGTAGTGTTATATAGATAAACTAGAGATGTAGTGGACATACTCAAGACAGTCAGTATGAGAAATTAGTGTTGTGTAAAAGTATTATGTAGAGTGGCTAAAGGATAGATTTTTTTTTTCTTTTTGGAGCCTGTTGGGCAGAAATTTCCCTTGTGTTTCCCTAGAGAAACTATGAGAGTGAGAAATAAATTCTTTTCCTTTTTACTTAGCTTTTCATCATGAGAATATACTTTAAACAAGATATACCTGAACGCAGGTTCCATCTCCAAAGATAAAGCATATCCTCTTCTCTGCACACTGTGGTCTGAAACTGGAATGAAGGACTGAATCCTACTTTAAATTATTTACCTTTTCTTCCCAAATACTAAGTAGATTTATTAACTGAATAAAAAATGAGCACTTGCATATTCAGAGCACTTTCATAAAATAAAATGTATGTTATGAATGTACGATAACAGAAGGAAAGGAAGAAGTGATTGCCAAGGACAAACAAGGCTGTTCTGAGAACATCAATTGATTGGAAACAAATCACTCGATATTTTTTGTTTTGTTTTGTTTTGCTGTTTCCTTTTTTTCCCTTCTTCTTCTCCGTATTACATGAAGTGGTCTCTGTCTGCATGTAATTTTTACTTTTTAGTGCAGTCTGCACCTGTGGCCTTTGGACTTAATGTTTATGACAGATGGACTGGACTGTGTTTGCACCATTTAGTGTATAATCCTTCTGTATGTATCTATGCCATGCGAGGCAGTGGCACTGGCCCAGTGGGCATATTTATTAGTGCAGACTTCCTGTCTGCTTCCATTGTTTTGTTGCAGTGTCCTTTGAGCATAATGGACCTTGCTCTGTGCTGAATCCACCTACAAAACACTGTCCTTGATTCATGCCAGATTATCTGTTGCAGGCTCTAGTCTCTTTTCTTTTTTCTTTTTTTTTCTTTTTTTTTTCAGTACTCCAACTCATTTGCCAACTAGAACGCTTAAAATGGATCAATTCCATATTGTAAAGGCTCTTCCTCTCCGCTCAGCCTGCAAGCTTCATTTCTGGAAGACATACCCTAGCTTTGTTTGCTACTATCAAAATGCTCGGAAAAAAAAAAAAAAAGAAAACCATTTCCACTGAAATGCGTTGTATGTAGTGCTACCTAAGCTCCCACCGTACTGGAAGCGGAAGTTGTTCCCACAAAAGCAATGCCCCCAGATAAAACACAGAAGGAATAAATGCAGCCCTGGCTGTAGCATCCTTTAAGCCCATGGCTGACAGCCGAGAACGGTGCGGCGTGTTCCCATCCTGCTAACTTCATCTGTGGTGTGTGACGGCTGTGGGAAAAAATGGACAGACTACTGTTACACAAGAAGTGTTGCCTTCTGAACTGAAAAACAAATGTCAAGCAAATGGAAAGGGACACAGCACTTGGACAAGTGAAACAAAGCAGTTTCAGAGGCTTTTTTTTTCTTCAAGTAAGATGATAGACTTGGGAAGCGAACAAAGGACAGAAATAACATAATACTAACAGTTGGACTCTCAAAGCATAATATAGTATTTTACTTTGTTCATTTGTCATGACGCTGCTTCTCTTAAATTTTTCTGCCCATTACAGAAATGCAAAAAATGGGCCTTATTCTTTTTAGCTGTAGTCATATCAAATTAAAGGCAAATTTCAAATAGATATTTGAAAACCAAACCCGCCCTTTTAAAACCATGAATATATATAATCCTAACAGCTAAAAAGGATTTTAAAATATTTCTATATAACGTAATTGTTCCCATATAAGCATTCTCTGGGAAGAGAGCTAAATTATGTAATTTATCAATCACTCTACATAGCAACATTATGCATTCTCTATTCATATTGTCACAATCATGAGGAAACAAAGTATATTTGGTGTCATAAAGCTGGATCCAAACAGGGGTAGTTCTTTGAGTAAGTATACTTTCCAAACAGGTTTCTAAAGGACGAGTATGAAGACCTGAGAGGAAGAATTTTCTCACAGTGTGAATAAAACAGCAGTTATTAACAATGTTATTTGAAGAAACTAGAGAAGGCTTCCATGCAATATTTGACTAAACTGCATGATACTAAGAAAAAGAAAAGAAATTAGTTCTTGGACGTCAATATAGTATCTCAAAAAAGAGATACTTCCCTTTGTTGTCATTTTCTCTTTGGCATTTCTGGTCAGCTGTAAGGACTTCCACTCTAAAATTTGTATCTGGAATGTATGCTTGAGAAAGCTTGGCTTTATGGAGAAAGTATATTCAAGTTCATAAACAAATATTCACAGGTGGTTTGAATGTCTTCTTTTCATTCCCTTGCAATGCTGTTTTGTATTTAGCGCTTTTGAAGATCAGGTATGCAAACTGCAATGGCAAACCTCAGTACTTTTGTGATGACACGTGTATTTTTAACTCTGAAATTAATTTTAAAATATATAGTGAAAGTTTAGTGAAACTATTTCAGATATCAGAAAAGAAAAAGGGAAAAAAAAACAAGCTGTGAGAAAGATTATTGCCAAACATACCACCATGTTATTTTCAAACTTCCACTATTTCATTTCATAGCTTCACATCTTGAAGGGATATTTTTCAGAATGCAGTGTAGAAAATGTAAAATCTAGTTGTGGGTAAATCCTATTTAATACCCTTCAGATTGAATTAAGTGTGTGACGATTCTGAAATTTTTCTTTCTGCATTTGGTGTGGCAGTATCACAATATTTTCCTGATAACCTAAGTTGTGAAAAAGCAGTATATATAGGTACTTATACATACTAATAAGATTCCCTTTCAATCTTCTCTTCTCCAAGCTAAACTGGGCTAGCTTGTTTAGTCTTCCTTCATATGATACATTCTCCAGGCCCTTAATCATCTCTGTTACTCTATGCTGGACCCTTTCTAGAAGTTTCACATACGATGCAGCCCAGAACTGCACACAATACTCCAGGTGCAGCCTCACCAGAGCTGAGGAGAGGGAGAGGATCCCCTTCCTCGACCTGCTGGCAACACTCCTCCTCATACAGGCCAGGATCCCATTGGCCTTCTTGGCCGCAAGGGCACATTGCTGACTCATGGTTAACTTGCTGTCAACCAGAATTCCCAAATCTCTCTTCATGGAGCTGCTTTCCAGCAGGTCAACCTCTAATCTGTCCCAGTCCCTGGGGTTATTCCTGCCCAGGTGCAGGACCCTGCACTTGTCCTTGTTGAACCTCATGAGGTTCCTCTCCGCCCAACTCTCTGATCTGCGTAGGTCACTCTGAATGGCAGCACAGCCCTCTGGAGTGTTCTCCACTGTGTCAGCCAGTCCACCCAATTTGGTATCATCTGCAAGCTTGCTGAGCTGTCCCCTCATCCAGAATGAAGGGTATGTTTGTCTGTAAGAGATTACATAATCTCTTATTACATAAGATTAGCTTTAAGGTTATAATTGTAATAGTTGAGTTCCTGATTGGAACTGTCTACAGTTAGGGATTGTGTCGTCATGAAAGCAAGCCATATGACCATCCAGCTGTGATTATTCTAACTTCAGTGCCAGTGATATACAGTACCACAGAAATGCAGAGCTAGATTTTATTCTGCAAATGGAATTTAGGTATTGACTGAAGAGCCTAGGGACTGAACTGATGAAAGCACATAGTATCAAGATTATGTCTATTAAGAATATGCAGGCAAACTCTCAAAGCTGTGAGCCACGGTAGAGGCAACTGCTGTGTGACAGCCTTCCCACGCAGACCATGAGCCTCTATCACCTGATTACTAGCCATGCCAATGTAGTACTGTAGTATCCTCAAATTTTGTGTCAGAAGGACTGTGCTTAAAGTGCACACAACCAAAGGAATGCTTTTTTCTACTCTGAATCACACCTCATCTATAAATGCTAAAGAATCAGCCTTATCTGGCCCCAATGGAATTCATACTTCTATTAGAAGGACTGTAAATCGAAAGAGCTTTGCAGAATATCCAAACTGATCACTAACTAAATATCCTTGAGGACGTGAGGTAATAGACTTCAATTATCCACAAACATTAGCTGCTTTCTGTACCTTGTGCCTGATATTTATCGTGCTTACTGCAGATTGAGGACCCCTCCATCTAGGTATTACCATATGTAGATGAGCAGCCTTGCTAGGATCCTCTAAATTTTATGTCACTGAAGGTATTCTTCCCTGCTAGGCCTTGAATACTGTGGAATCCTTGTGTTAGGCCTTTAACCTGCTAGGTTTTCCTATTCGTATAATTTCTTACTACCTTCAGCCTTATCTAGCTTGGCCACATGGTATTTCAGGAATGATCTATCAGTATTCTTGTAATGTTTCTTGATGCATATTTGTGGTCTGACAAAATGCCCTTCAAAAGACTGGTGCATGTATCCACTGAGCCATAAACCAGTTTTCCCACTAGCTTTATGATCATCAGCATTTAAAAAAAAAAAAAATAGGACAGCCCCTTTGGGATATGCTTCTGTTCTGCTCTGGACAGTATTTCCAAGCTGAAAGCATATCATCTGAGTTTCCCATCTCTTCCCAGGTCCAACCAATGGATTTAACCAGTAGCTTAAATATCTATAGGAATATTTGGCTCTCATCCTTGGAAGGACACAATCATATTGCCCCTAACTGCTGCTGGATTCCACTAAAGTCATTCACTGTAAGAGCTATTAAGCTAATCAGCTTCTCCTTTTTTTATACATGTCAAAACAGCAGCATTTGTTTCTGCTGCATCACCTGTGTCACCAGAGGAGCTGCAGGCGAAACAGCTACTGGCTAACTGTGCATCTTGCATGGGCACATTTAAGGTGCTTCTGAGAAGTGATTGAGTAAAGCTCTGGTATAACATTTCTACATATATTATCTCATGCAGTTACATAGTTCTGTTTTTGTTTTTTTCTTGCAGGTTATTTTTATTATTAATCTATTTTTGATACTTCATATATAGATTTTTGGAGAAACTTGGCCTGATTTCTATTGCCATAAGATCAATTGTGATATCTGCTCTTTACAAAAACAAAAAACTTCAAATCTGTAGAAAACTAAATATCAAAGTACAGTGGTAGATTTGTCAAATATAGTAGGCAGATTAGAGCTCAAAGCAGCACATCCAAGTGCTTATATATTGAGGATTTTTACAAACATGATGAATTACTGTGCACCTTTTCTCCAATTTAACTTCAGTTTGCACATTCAGGAAGCATACTTAAATTCTGAATAATTATCCTTAATAGAAACTGTCAGGAAAAAATGCATATCAGTTAGGAATAAATAATAGAACACAATGAAACAATGTTGATCATGCTCCTCTTGATATTTTAGAAGTAAAATATTTTGTTTACCCTAAATCTCTCTCTTTTTTCTTTTCTCTATTTTCACAGACAAATACATTCACATTGCAGGATATAAAAATTGATTGTTATTGTATTAAAAAAATAAGAAAAGCAAATGCCAGGAAACAGTAAATATTGGAATAACAAATGAAAGGAGAGGCAAATGAGAGCATCTGTAGAAAGCTTTCTCCAGAGATTTCCTGCAGTATCCATTTGTTTTGATTAAAGGTCTCCTTGTTTAAAGATCTTCAGGTCCTGAGTGTTCTTTATCGTGTTAGATTTTGTTGTGCTCTTCCTGCAACATGCATCTATAACCTTCCAAGGGTTCAGTTTACTCCTTCACTAATAGTGCTCAAACTGCCACTTGGGTGAAATGGTAAAAGCATCATAGACTTCACTGGTCACAGGCAAAAGTGAATTAGAGATTATTAACTGCCAATTTGGACTCCCCTTAACTAGACCCAAGTACTAAGTTAAGCTACATGTTTTACTTTATTTCAAAAACTACATGGGGTATTACACATGATGAGCTACTAGAGAATTTTTGGGGTACTGAATGAGAATTGCACACAGAGGAAATACAGAGGTACTGCATTAGATAATGGAAGAGGAGAATGCTAATTAGCTGGAATCAGCTGTTCCTCTATATAAGAAATTTTGTAGACAGAGCTTTGTTAGCCTCTCTATCTGCACCCAGTAAGCAAACTGGGTAAGTGATTTTAAAATACGGTCTTCAGTGACAGACAGAAATAGTTTTTCATGTAGCTCCCAGCCTCGCATGTGAATCTCACAACACGACCTCATCATGTGGCTAAGATCAATTTTGCTAGCAAAGGGCTCTGTGGGGGATTATGTCATATGTCCCCTTCGCTGTGCTGAATCCTTTTCTTCTGACTGTTAATTGTATTTCCATTCCACCAGATAATGCTGTGATCAGTGAGAATGAGAGTGTAATCCATCCTTTGTACAGGTCTCATGTCTTTTTTCCATCTACCTAGATGTTTTTCCTAAATCCTGTGATTGTTGGGTAAGCGGCAGCAGAGACAGATGGAGGATGTCACACCTACATACAAGTGAGGAAGAAATGATGGCTGTTGGCCATTGACTTCAGATGACAGGGTCATCTGTAACTTGTACATCAAAGGAACTCCTTTTAAGGATAGTGTCTCTATCCCCATTTGCTGAAAATGGAAAAATGGATCCTCAGCTGTCAGGTACTCTATCACTAAGGTACAGCAGCAAGACAGTTACAGGGCAAAGCCATCACAAAAAAAAAGAGACAAGGTAAGTGAAAGACTGAAGAGGCATGTAGTAAGTATTAAAAATGAACATAGAAATATTACATTAATATAGAAATATAAAATGAAACACATCTTTCATATGAGATAATTTTAGGGCAGTCAGTGCTGTACATAGTATAGATCTGCAGAAAACATTTATCTGGTCTCAGCAGGGTGCCAGTAAGAAGGAAATCTGACTTGAGGATAAGTGGTTAATTTTTCCTTAAGTGAGACTGACATCAACATTAGCTTCTCTTTAACAATACTTGGAAATTTTTGAGCATCTAGATAATTCAGTACAGATGTTCTAACAAAAAGATAAGCTAACATTTCAGATAAAAAGTTAGCTATGTTCATTTAAGCTAGGGAGGGATAGCTGATTGGGGTTTTATGGGAAATAATAACACAAAGGGTGACCACAAAATCTTCAGTGTTGGCTATTCAAAGTTATGTTAAGTAGTCTGTACCCAGATGAACAATTTCTTCCATTTAAATAATAGTCGCACTGTAATTTGCCATTCATCAATGGAAAAAAAAAAAAAAAAGGTGTGTAGCAGGGAATGGGATGGAAGGGAAGATCTAATATTTAGAATTTCCTTTATGTCAGCAATTTCCTAATACAAAAATAATGGGTCAGATATCATGAAAAAAAAAAAAAAAAGGTTTTTGAGGGGAGGGACTGTGATATACATAGACAAGTATTAAAAGATTGATTAACAGTATGTTCCTAGTGGTTAAAACTGCTACCTCTTTTCCAGTACTTACCATATTTAAGTTTATGCAATGAAATGTAGAGCTGTGTCCTCTTATATTTTCTTCCTTCTGACTATTCTGTAGTTATTTCTGTGTATTTTCATCTGCAAGACCAAATCATCCGCTTCCTAGTGGCATAAAAATGCAGTAACTTTCAGAAACTGTCCCACTGATGCCTATGAAGATATTTGCAAGGGAAATTGCTGGCCAGAAGTAAATGCGGGACTCCATTAAAGGATTCAAGTGAAAGATGCAGTTAAATTTATGCTTACTTGATATATTCCTATTCTCTCATTCCTTTGTAGTTCAATTCCTTATTCCTTCTACCTACATTTCAAAGTCCTCCTAACTCTTTCTGTCTGTTTCTTTTCTCCTTTCTCCTTCTACATTCATTTTTAACAAGATTTTGTGAGTCACACTGATTCCAGGCAAACAAGCTGCTGTTCTGTAAAATAAATAGCCTTGAAGTGCTACAAAGTAAATCAGTTGCCTTCAAGATTAAGCTAAAATGTTCGCCTGAGCCTCATGTCTGAACATCATTTCACTTAACCAGATGATAGCAGAGTTTTTGCCAACAAAACATATCTTTACTAAACCAGGGCCATCTTTCATTAAGAACAGAGCAGTATGTTGCCCTCTGCCATCAAAAGATGCCTCTAGCCCTATTTATTTATGAGAAGCTTTGTACTGGATACAAACTGATGGTGAATGTTATCCAGCTTTATATAAGACATCACATGGTTTTGGTAATCTGATACAGGGTTTTAAATGGATAGCTACACTGCCAGTTTTAAGTGCCAGGTTTTTTTTTTTCCTTTTGCTATCAAATAATATAACACGTACTGCTAAGAAATACCCTAGCCTTCACCGAGTTTATGTGTTCTGTAGAGGAATCACTATTACTAAGCATCTCTATTTAGCCTTTTAGCTTTTATTTTTCTGAACAAAATAAACTATTTAGTATTCTCTGATACAGCTTCCCAGAAAGAGATTGTTACAGGAAAAGTAATCATCATTTCACTCCACAGTCCCAACATGTTTTTTCACAAGCTTATATTTCATCATCTTTTTGCTATCTGTTTGTTATGAAAATTGTGCTGGAGAGTCTTTAAAAGTAGATACAGTTTCAAACATGAAATAGTGACTCTTCTTGGCATGATTAGATATCATTCTTGTAGTAAGCCTGTTTGATCACTTGTATTTGTATGTCTAAATGTATAGAATCATCTTCATCTGCGGATTAGGTATATGATTGATATTCACTCCATGCAAGCATGGAGAAATCTAACCTGGTGTGAGAAACCAGAAGCGTGACTAACATCTGAATTTTTGCTCTGCAAAACAATCTAGAGGATGGATAAGCATTAACATAGAAAATCTAGCTTCTGTTTCCCAGAGGGTGTCATTGAATTACTGCAGCTGAAATTCTCCATGTACCATATCACTTTGATCTGAAAGCTAAAATCTGATGAATACTTATTTCAGTATTCATCATCAGGTAAGGATAATATCTGTGATCAACCCTTTCAATAGTCATCTTCCTAACTCATTTTAGAATATGGTAAACTAAGGTTTTTGGGGCTGGCTGTATGTTTTAAAGGGAAGGGAAAATGACAAATTTATGTTTGGACATACTAGAGCAAAGGTTGTTATTGTGAAGAATATGGTAGAAGGGACACAAAAATGAAAGGAGCATATAGGTAAATTATGTTAGCGGCTAGTTATTGGTAGTAATACAAAGGCATCTCAGACTGGCAATTTGGTATCCAGTTGTATATCAAACATTCATTTAGAATTGAATTAACTTAAGTAGAGGTGTGACTTGTGGGGGAAAAACTAATAAGAAGAATTATATGCTGAATATTTGTTCAAATATTTCTTCTTCCATGGGAGAGAAGCCTGCCGTTTTATATGTTTCCCTAACTTCATGCATTAGAGAAATTGAATAGCATAAGTGAGCCTTAAAAAGGAGTGACATTAATATGAAGTCTAACTTTTTTTAAGTGCATAAGAGCATGATGGTTCTTTCCATGAGCAGCTGCTAGCAAGGAAGCCTTTTTAAAAGGCTTCTGGATATCACAGTGAAAATCTAGAGCTCAAACTCACACTGCAGGATATGTATACTGAATCTTCAAATATAGAGCACCTGCAAATACAAACAAAATGATAATATAAATGCCTCCCAGGGAACCGTTACTGCATGCATCAGAATCCTTATATCCAACATTCCATTGAACATACTAGAATTTAACTTAGTACCTAAGAGAGAAATTATATAATATTTAGGTAATTAAATGTATTTAAATGTAGTTAAATATTATGGTTATGAAAAATATTTCAGTTGTTAATTTCCTTTTCCAGATGTACATGTAAGTGAATCTGAGTTGAGTATTTTCTCTCTAGACTGTATTTACACAAATTGCAAAGCCATCACAAAGTTTGAATATGCAATGAATGGTATAAGTATGAATTGAAGTCTAGGAATACAACTATAGCAGAGTGTGGACAGTTCTCACCTGAGGTTAGGTTATGAGTTATTTGGGGCAGAAACTCTTTGCTCATACATACTATACACAGTAGATTGTTGTTTGGTGTTAAAAATAGTAAAATCAATGTATTTGCTTATACTTTGGAAACTTGCTGAAGAATTCTAATTCTCTGGTAGATAGTAAAATACTGAAATGCTTACCTCTGCAATTTGAAGAACAGATATGGCTCCTTTTTTTGCACTGAAAGTTTTACCAATTGAAAATGTGGCCATGATAAGACAGAGGAAAGTAGAAGCAACCTTTATATGTGATGTGTGTAACTGAAGAAATATATGAATGAAAACAGAGTAAAAGTTCTCCTTCTCTCTTTCTACGACACTTTTTTTTTCTAGGGGCTTAAGGAAAGGTTTGTCAGTTTCAAATACTCCATAGGCTGAAGAGTGGCAGATCTGCCCATAGAAGGGAACACCCAATTTGGAGATTTTTCTTCTTGTACATTCAAAACAAAGAACTAAGGAATCAGAGTTTAATTACAGAGAGAGACTAGTGTGAGTTGGCAAAGGTATTATGGTTACCTGACCATTATACAAATATAAATAGAGTCAACATTTATCTGTAACAAAGCAAGATATTCTAAACTGTCTTTCATTTTTAATTAAAATAAACTTATTTAATTTGTGTTTCTGGGACTGATATCCTACATATCCTTACCAATGCATAGGAGGAAAAATCATATTCAACTTTAATGAAATTACAAAACATTTCCTTGAGATTTGATTCTGTTGTTCAATAGCATTGCCTCATCATATGGAAAGCTTCACTAATGCTAGTGTAATCGGAGATGGCTGTTGTACCACATGAGTTAGAAATATATCAGTTAGCAAAGTAGCAGCTGCACCTTCCACTTAAATTCTAGCATTTTATTTTGAAGTATAAACATTTAAAAATAGTGTTTAAAGGAGAATACAGAATTATAGCAAAGTGACTTATGCCACAATTAACCATAGAAATAATGATGGATATATAGCTGCAATGGAATGGACAGGCACAATTATAACAACTTTATGCATTTGAAATGTGTCCCATAGTATCTGATGACTATAGTTGCCAAGGTGAAAAAGAAAATATTAATCATGGTATTAAAGTATATTATTTGCTTCCCTTTGCAATTGATTTGCATCTTGTATGCAAATACTATACTAACTCCATATTAGAAAAGTGTCTGCTATTAATATGCATAGCTCTTATTTGGTGTATTGACTAACTTGTGTTGTGTAAGGTATGCCATAAGGACAGCTTTAACTATTCAATTAGATGGTCTGTTCTCTTTTTATAGTATATCTTATTAGTCTAAATGTATGGTAGCCAGGCTTAAAACCAACACCTATGGGTTCCTTTTCAGCGTAGTGCTCAGGAAACTAACCATGGAGATCTCATTAGCATTAATGGGTGATTTGTGGCTAATAAACTCTGGACCATGCTTAAAATATACTCTCCAGGCTGCTCACCAGGCTGTGTGAGAGATTCCTCCCTCCTGATGGCATTGTAATTGCATTTTATTAGATCAAACTACAAATTAAAGATTTTTATTTCTGTGACATCTAGGCCTAACCATAATTCACACAGAAAACACACACACCTGTATTCTCTATCAATTAGTTGTCAATACATTCAATTCAACTTCTTATGAACTGGGGATAGTTTACACAGGAAATAGTATTTTATGCTAAACATTAAACATAAAAGGACATAAATTGTAAAGTCAAATATTCAGAAGTTTGGAAATGCTATTGAAATTTTAACTTAGTCTCGTTATGAATGTATTTTCAGTTACAAAGGAAGAAATAAGAAATTTAGTGAAATCAACTGGAATTCTGACCTCGGGAATTTGCGTGTTTGTGTAAGAGGCTACATTTTTCCTAGTCAGAATTGCAAAAATTCTATGGAATCCCTATTCCAAGAAAAAAAGGAAATATGTTCTAAATCTGTTTTTAAATAAGGAATTAAAAAGGATTAATATTGGGTAGGATAAGGAAAAAATAGGGTCTCTGTGTGGTTAAAATAACCACCAATGTCTTTTACCTAAAACAGATTCCGAAGTGAATTAACATCTTTTTAAGTTTTTAACAGGACCAAGGCTGAACATAGGAGACCTATTTCAGTCTATGCACAATGTACTGCATTTTGTGCATTACACTTCTTAGTATTGCTAGTTGTCAGTACCTATCATTATTAGTTTTATAAATATCTCTCTTCTCCCTCATTGCATATACTGAAATACCTGCTGTTGTGATGTGGCCTGCTTGTAGTCCAGGTCAGCATCACTTAAGAAGCAAGTGCAGGCAGGGCTGTTTTGCACCCTCATACCTTCTAGGAAAGAAGCAAATCTATTGAGCTTGGGCAATGTTATTTAAGACAGAGAATGTAATTGCCTCCAGAAAAAAAAAAAGTCATTTATTTGTTCAAGATATGTGTACAGAATATCTTAGTAAAATCTGGCAGCATATTTACAATGGATATCTGCCCAAGAATAGCTACCAGATATGTTACAAATTCTAATATTGGATGAACTATAACAGATGCAATGAAGTGAGTAGTGCAGGAAAAATGCAGAATAAAATATTATATATCACATTGGAAGGCTGGTGTCTTTCTTTTCATAGATATCCAGATTGACTCTATGAAATTATTCACAGTAATAAGATGAAAGTAGATATGTAGTTTCACTAGGAGAAGTTGACTCCAAGACAGCTTTACTAGGGTAGTAGTAAAGCAGCTATAGTCATACACTGAGAGGAAAACTGCATAACTTGCCTATCCTTCCCTAGTATAATATTTGTGGCTTTGTCTTGCGTGATCATGATCATGTATGGCCTTTGGAAAAGAAAAAAAAATGATTCAGGGAACAGTCCTGCCATTAATACCCACTATGTTCTAGCTGTTTTTTAGAAGTCGCAGACTTACAGAATAGATAAAGTTGGATCTTTGGCAATCATCTGGTCCAACCTCTGTGCTCAAGCAAGGTCAACTCAGGACTGTGTCCAGTCTGCAAGAATGGAGCCTTCACAACACATCTGGACAACCTGTACCTGTGTTCAGACAACTTCACAGTGAAGAAGGGGAACTTTCTGTGTTTTAGTTTGTGCCTATTGCCTCTCGTCCTGTCACTGGGCTCCACTGAGAAGAACCTGGTTTTGTCTTCACTGTCTCATCAGATTTTTATATATAAAGATAAGATTCCATCAGAGCCATCACTTCTCCAAGCTGAACAGTCCAAGCGTATTCTAATGTGAGAGTTGTTCTAATTGATTACCTGTTGCTTTATCATCCCGTGGCTCTTTGCTGGACTTGCTTCAGTAGGTTCATGCCAATCTTGTGCTGGAGTGCCTAGGGCTGGGCTCAGCACTTCAGATGTGGCCTCACCAGGGCTGAGTAGGAAGGAATAATTACCTCCTATGATCTACTGTCAATACTCTTCCTAATGGAGCCCAGGATACCATTGTCCTTTCATGCAAGGGCACATCTCTTGGTTCATGCTCCTGTCCACCTGCACATTCTCCTCTACAGAGCTGCTTTCCAGCAGGTGAGCTCCCAACCTGTACTGGTTCCTGGGGTTATTCTTGCCCAGGCGCAAGACTCTGCACTTTACATGGTTGAACTTCATGAGGTTTCTCTCTGCCCATTTCTCCAGCCTGTTCAAGTCCATCTAAATGGCAGAACTACCATCTGGTGCATCAGTCACTCCTCAGAAAGAAATTCCCATTAGATCAGTTTCAGAAATGTCTGTAGTTTAAAACCTGTCAATCAATATTAATTTGCAAATCTGAGCAGAATTTTCACTAGGAAAAATAGTGACAAAGAATATTGATTCTTTTATTTTTATGCTTTGTGCTGGTACCCCCCCGTCAAGAATGTAATTTCCATTTCTGTATTCTTCAGTATCATCAGTTTGTTTTTTCTTTTCTTTATATTATTCTTTATTATTTTATTTCTTTATATTATTCTTTTTCTTTTTTTTTAGCTTTAGTGAAAAATGAAAATGCTTGTTGGGTGAGTGAAGCATTGAGGAAGTGGCACTGGTGGAAAAGGGTAGTATGCAAAAGCCTGTTCTTAAACAACATAAGAGGAAATAAAAGTGCTACATCCAGTATCGGTAAGAATAAAACTTGGAAGAATGTGCTCTCTCTACTGAGAAATTGACAATTCAAAAAATTCAGTACTCCCAATTGAGAACTCCCAATTCCAGTAAAGAAAATGGAAATCCATTGACTGACTGCAGCAGAGCCAGCATTTCTTCCTGCGAGTTTACAGATGTTGTAAAATCTGACTTTTCTCTCTGAGTAGTAAAAGGGAAGTGAAAACATAGCACCAGTCTGGTCAGCTACATCTTCTGCCTTTAAGGAAAGTGAGCACTGAATGCAATATTTGCAAGTTAGGAATAAGTTTATATAATTAACAAAGTATAGGAAGATTTAGCACAGATCGGTATAGCTTGTACATACACTTTGACACTGAAGAAACTTTGGGATCAAAAATAAAATGCCTCTAGGATTGTTATAGTTAATCACAAATACCACTCTTTGTGATACGCTAAATCCTTCTTTTTACCAATATCAAATAGTTTTGATGAGATATTTCTGTCAAAGATGCGCATCTAATAAGTTTGAAGTATACTGGGGGAATTGGTATATACATACCAGCAAAATTTGCCCCAAGACATTGACCTGTACACACACACTTCTTTTTCAGAATGATGATAGCCTACATCTTAAAAATGAAATCAGAAAGGTATCACTGAATTAGAAAGGATACTTTGATTAAAGTTTGACATTTCCCAAATTATTTCTTTATACTTTGCCTCTGTTTTCTCTTTTATTTTCTCAGAGTTGATTTCTATTGCATCTTCTGGTGTGAGACAAAAGTAAACTACTTTTTTTTTTTGAGAAATCAGATTCTGAGTCTTAACATCGGTCAAATCACCTGTAGAAATCTGTAGTTCTAAGTACTGATAGAAGTACTGAACTTATTTTCTGTGGGTGCAGCCACACAACTTTGTATGATCCTTCAGGCAGAACATGAGATTGCAAAATCCAATTATATTTTATTGATGTAATGTGTACAGAAAAGACACAAATTCTACTGCAACTGCTGCAAATTGTTTATTAATTGCCTAACAATTGCACTTTTTGTCTTCAGCAGTAAGATAAAGTCTAATCCAGTCACATCAGCGCTTGATAAACCTAGGATATGCATATTGCTATTTAGGGAAAAATACATGCTAATAAGCTGACTTCAGCACTAGAAATATCTGATAAATGTTTAGTGGGTCTCTTAATTTTTTAAACTACACCCATATAGTATGCTGCTATCCCACGCGAGTTGCCAAAACTAGGTAATATTAGAATCTGGACAGCCCTATACTAGTGTGCTTGATGCATAGGCTGATAGCCCACCTGTGTTGTTTCAGGTTGCATCCTTGTTTGGAATTTCCATATTCAGGCATATCAGTGCACTGTGACATCTGCATATGTCTTCAGATTGCTGCACACAGCAGGCTACCATACAAGCTGCTAGCACACAGGTGCTACATCTTAAATGCTGAACTTTGGGCACCTTGTTTGGAAGGCCTAGATGGTGCTCTCTAAATATTCTGCAAAAGTCTTTTAAACTTAGAAACCCTTGAAGTCTGGAAACGTTAACCTATATTTAACTTTCCCTTTCTTTTTCCCACATTGTTCCCCTTTAACCTTCTCCCAACCTCCAAATGGATAAGAACTATCCCGTGACAGTAATGATAATGCCAGGAAGTCTCATATTATGTCTGTATAGCATATATACATTAAATAGTCTATAATCTCTGCTTCTTGTCTAGACAGTCCATAATGGTCTGCTTACTGCAAAAAAACTGTGAATCTTTTATGCATATCCATAGGTTTGCAGTGTTCTTTTGAATGGGCAAGTGAACAGTGCTTTTTGGTTATATAAACAAACTGATGATGTAGCTCCTTGGTAGGACACAGACATATATCTTGTATATTTATATGGAACAGAATGCAGCCTAGTTTAATTAGGCAAAAGTATTTATCTCTCCCTTATTACCATATCTGAAAAGTATGTGTTTCTCACTCCCACAGTTAAATATATCCTCATCTCAATTTCTCATATATAGTTCTCAGCACAGTGCTTTATATTCTCAAACTGCCAACATTAACTAATTAACTAATTCATGTCTTTATGGGCCTGTGAATCTTGGATGTCAAAAGGCAAAAGATGAGAAAACTGTAGTGAACTAAATAAACTACCAATTAATTTGTAAGCATATAGCATATAGCCAGGACCTATACTACTGTTGCTTGCTTCTTTTCCCTAGTATAAGATGCTATCACTTGGTGACAGTCTTTCCCTTCATTTTAAATCCCGTAATTCATTGGACTATTCCCAGCAGTATAGTACATGTCCATTTCTGCTTTAATCCATATGAGCCTAATATTGTTCTGGCTTTGAGATGTGTATGAGATAGTGCTTATTTCAAGGTGTATTTAGATAGTGCTTATTTCGAAGTGTATTTACTGTACACCCTAAAAATAAGAACGGATATAAATGCCATCATCTTGACTTCTGAAACATAAAAAATCCTGTCAGTTTAGGTCACAGTCAATACCTGAAAGCTGAAAGGTAAATATGAGCCTTAATGATAAAAGATATATATGTCCTTTGACACAGTTGTGATTTCTAACAGATTGTCTGTGTAAAGGGATCTTATCCATTTCCTGTGAGAATGTCTCATATGGTGGTCTAGACCAGCAGGAAAAAAAAAAAAATCTAATTCCCAGTCAATTGATCATCTATCTTTTTCTTTGGTTCTCTTCAGACATGGACAGGAAATTAATTGTTCTCCAGATGAATTTTTATAAGTTCTTATGCCTGGTATCATCCTTTTACAATGTATATCCTATCCCTACACACAAAAAAACAGCATTTCCCTCATATGACCTATCTACCTGCCTCTCGTTCAAAGGTAACTGATATGTAGCAACTGGTGCTGGGATGGGTCTTCTTTTATATAACTGGATGCAACCTTCACTTAATCAAAATTCAGTCACAGCATGATGATATATTTTGTTCAGATAACACCAAATGCCAGCATTTTGTTGCAGGATTGTTGCACTCGTGTTCATGTGACAGGTGAAAAACCTGGTCTTCCAGTGTCTTTATAAAAGACGGTGAAGCCTTTCTGTTTTGAAATGTAAATGGATTAAGTAGCATGGTTCTGAAACTTTATATTCTTCCTCTACAAGGAGTAAAAAGGACTAAGTGTTACAAGAAGGTAGGTGGTAGGGATAATTTACTGGTTCATTGGGAAAATCAAACTGTATTCTTCTCATTAGATTGTGCATAGCAGAATAAAAAACCTAACAGCTTTACTAGAGTAGAGAGCTGCAAAGGGAGAAAGAAGAATATTGGAATAGCCAAGTTTCTAGGTGTGACCATTTGGACAATCACAGCAGGCTACTCTGTATTTTCTTTACAACTAGATGGACAGGATTACTGAATTGTTTATGTAATGTGAGCTTGTAATATGCAAGGATTGAAAACAACATGCTGGAGTTATTTTTATTTAGCAAATTTAGAGGAACTTTTCTGAAAAAATAAGGTTTACTTCGATGATTTTATTATCTTCAGTTCTGTATTCACTGGTCAAACTCTAATATTCTTAGGGGGCAAATTAGAGCTATAAGAAAAAGGAGTCTTAATATCTGCTGGATAATAACAAAATTCTGACAATTTAAATTGATTTTGTACCTTAGTATTAATAACTGTGCAGCTATTATACAGCTATTAATGACGATACAGCTATTATAATTACAGCTATTATAATAAATGAGGAAATGATTTCACTGGCTTAAGCAGAAACATTATATTATCAGCTATATGAAATGGCAATTTTCCCCCTTCCTGCAAATACTTCATTAGCACAGTCATACTTGCCTACTAGGAGCACCTAAGAGTCCTTTACTTGTATGAAAGCATTCCTGACAGCAGTGCCAAGTCGCCTTGCAGCTAATGTGAAGTGGCCTGAACTGTAAATATTTTCATGGCCTTTGTGAATGCAACCAGATTGCTAATTTTAAATGGAAAGTATTTAAGCAGGTTGGAAAATCTGGACTATGCTACTGAAAATTTGCTATTAACATTTTTATTTTTTTCCCCCCAGGAATGTATGTTCAAGTGATTAATTATTTCACGTTACACTTGTCATAAATCTCCCTGGTGCATTGTACTCCTCCATTTGTCTGCCTGATCCTGCCATTCTTTCCTGTGCTAGACATAGGTATGGTTCCTTGCTCCTGTATGTGGCTATAAAAGCATCTGAAAAGACTTCTTTATAGACACTGAGTATATTCCATCAGAATACAACATGCTTCCTGTTGTGAGGGTTTCACAACAAGCATTTTCTAGCTATGGATTGTCTTTTCATTGTAGGCATAATGTGCCTTTTCCACCACTGGATTTCCAGATTTCACCACCCACTCCAGTACAAATAATGGCTATATTCAGTTCAGTCATGCTTCTGATTTTAATCTATTTTTAACAAAAGTTGATAGATTTATATTTTGCTTTATGGCTAATAACTAGTGTCCTAGTGCAGAGGTTTGAAATAAGATATTTTGGCTGCCAAAATGAAGACACTGTTTCCAGAGCTAATGAAACTTTCATAAAGCTGGATTGGTCCCTATCTGTCAGATCTTTGGGGAGAATTTTATAATCAACATTTAATGATATAAATGTCTGTGGTTGGTACATTCAAGGACATCTTTCTGAGCTTTGTGAATAAAAGATATTATCACCTCATATAAAGTAGGAAAGAGAGATGAGATGCATGAACCTGAACTGTGCATCTGGGGCTACTTTAAGGCACAGTGCTTTGTAAAATCTAGTAGTAAAATCAGACTTCCCTGAAGCTTTATTTGGCAGTTTAGAAATGGCCTATTTTATTTCTTAATGTAATATATCTACATGTATCCCTAGGCCTGGCCTAGATGGAGGGATTTAATTCATTGAAAACTGTTTTAGATTCTTACGATAACTTTTATCTTAGAAGCACATGGCGTAAGTGGACAATTTGCTACATACCTGCTTTAGGTGTACAGTTAATTACATATCTACTTAATCAGAAATAACAACCATCTTTTACTCCTACTGGGTATAGCTTATGTCTTCTCATTGATGTAACCTTTTAAATTAGGAATTAGGTAGGAATTTTGCCCTTTTGGTTTTGTAAGGGTCAGCAAAACTAGATCTTTCAGTTAAACTGCTTCTTATTTATTTCTGTACTTATTTGTTTGTGATAAAAAAGGATTTTTCTTATGTCTCATATTTTCAGTATAATCCCTCATTTTACTCTTCCCTCCTGCCTAAAAAACAGAATAAAATTTGTGGTTTACTCTGAAAAGGAGAGTCCCACTGTGCATTTCCTTCACCATATTTCTATCTTATTCAGTTGAAGTAAACATACAAACATTTTTTTTTTCCATTTTTACCCTGGAACTGCTCATTCTTGCTTAATTAATATGCTTAAGTCCAGCATATATTGAAACAAGATATAGGTAAATATGTTTTAATGACAACTCTCTTCATAAAAAGATTAAAATAGGGCACCAAATGTTAGTCAAATGTTAGGCTCCTTGATTAGATTCAGCAGATCTATAGCTTGTTATTTGCCTGAATTACTGTAATTTTGGCAGTTTCCTATTTGCTTATAGCATATGTTGTTTGCATTTATATTGTAATTTGCATTGTAATTTGCTGTGTAAGATTAAGGAAACACTAAATGTTTCCTTAATATATGGAATCCCCTAAGTCAATCTTAAATAAACCATTTGATTTTGAGTAGCAGAGAAGAAATTGAGATATTAATAGGTACATTTGAAAGGAATTTAAGAACTTTGAGAAGATTCACTTTTAAATATATCCATGTTGAATACACTCAATGTGTCTATGTAGAACACGGCTCAATATGGTATCTCCAATAATCATGCTCTTGAAGGTGATTATGAAGTTCTTAAAACAGAAGGAATTCTCTAATTGACTGTGCTGGGGCAATAACAGACTTAGAGTGACCCTGAGTCTCTGACCAAGAAGTTTATTGAGCTTGAGGAGACCATACTTAAAGATCATCAGGGACTTATCAAGAGGGAAGTAGTTGGAAGACAGGGATTTGTTCTAGTAAAAGTTTTATTTATTAAGCTCCACAATTTAGAAAAAAAGTTTTGTAGAGTGAGCCTTCTGATGCAAGTGAAGACCTCAACTCCAAACATCTAACATCCCAAAAATTAGGATGTACAGCACCAGAAGGTCTAGGTCTCCCTCCTGGCTGATTTGGATTGGGAGATGGAACGCTATTTAGTTCTATGTTTCTTGCCTGGGTCAGTACTAGGGAGTTACAGTTTGTGAATGAGTAAGCTGAGAGTTCCTCTGCCCATTTGCTGAGTGAGGCAACATATATGTCCCTGGCTCTATAGAGTGCTATATGATATCAGCAAGGCTCTTAAGATGTAAATTTTTCTGCACATATTAATGCAGACATACCCCGTCTGCCTTTTTCTGATATGCCCACAGTGCCTCTTCCCTCACCACACTGGAACTATAAATACAGTACAAATAATAGCTAAATATTCAGGAAACTGCCAAGGAAGTGAATATAGTGCTTTGATTG
This sequence comes from Tinamus guttatus, assembly GCF_000705375.1. The sequence goes on along the minus strand of NW_010576409.1, from coordinate 141,907 downwards.
TACGAGAAATTTTGAATCATAAAGACACATTTAAATTGTGAAAGACGTTTCATATTTTGATTTGAATCAGATACCAGCTTCATGTTTCCAGAAATATATTCCTGTTTCTCTCTCTCTTTCTCTCTTTCCTTCATAAATCCTTTTAATTCTGTGTGTGGTAGAAAATAATTATGTCAGTGTGATATGAAAGAGAATTTTGTTTTCTGTGCAGGCAATAGTACAGGTATCCTTTGTATTACTTCTTGTTAGGTGTCTGAAGTGTTCTAAGTCATTCAGAGACTCCAATCACTCTCCAGTGATTGCCTGGAGAAGGCTAACTCTACTTCCAAGTGCGCTTGACTGTATCTAAATTAAATGTGAACACCTTCCTACCACGAAGCATAAAATACAAATAATGAGGTGCTGTAGGATAATAGGATGGTCTGCAATACACATTGAACTGAAGGAGGAAAACATACTTGCAAAAGGAAGACACCTCTATATTTCCTTAAAATAGAGTGATTTATAGAGGCCCAAAAGAAACCTGGGCAGCATCCAAGCACATTGTAGTAATTGTGAAAGGAAAAATTAATAGCTGAAACTCTTAGGTTGTTTCTGGCTAGTTACACTGTTTGAAGAGTTTTTCCTTTTATAATTTTAAATATTATTAAATACATTAACTTTACCTTATGTTTTCCCATTACAGACACATATGTTTAATATTTGCCTGTTTGTAGCCATTTTCAGACAGTCGTTTTTCTCCTATCTTAACATCTTTTTATCATTTTTAATTGCATGATAAACAGTACAGATTACAGATTTTTCCTGATTAGTGTTAAATTGAGACATTCACTCTTGGATTACAATCGTGAGAAAATAACTTATTTACTGCATCTTTAAGATTGCTTAAAAAATTGTCACATTGTAAATCATTTAGAAAAACATTTTTGTTTTGCCAGATCTTATGCTTCATACAGACGGCATGCACCATGCTAACAGTCAAAATACAGTATCCATGTAATATCAATATTTTATATATAGCTATTTCATAATCTATAATCTTGCAACTTAAAACAATGATTCTCTGTCATAATAAAGATAATTAGAGATGAGCATCCCTGTTCTATGGGTTTTTGATCTCCTCCTAGTCTCCATAGATAAGGATATTAAACTCCAGTAATCCCTAGATAATATAGTGGGAGTGACCCACCACAGTTATGTACTGTGATTACATTAGGTACTTCACATGCATTTCTTTTCCTACAAATGATAAAAGAAATCCAGAAGGTGGTGTGAGGGGAAATACTTTCCTTTTAGGTGAACCTTTTAGGTGAAGTTCTGAATACCGCATGGAGACTTAAACTGATTCTATCAGAAAGCAGAAATAGATAGATTTTTGAGTCCATTGAAAACCATTTAGGCACTTTTATTGCCTATTTAAACTTGAAATTGAGTGTGTAAGTGGGATTTTTGTGGGGGATTTTACAAGTGTAACATATATGAAGAAGGTTATGATGATGTGTCATATATCCTCATAACTGTGTATCTGCATAAAAGAACATGTACTGAAATACTCAGGGTATTGTCTGACATCAAGATCTATAAAACTTCACAACATAACCTGTCTTGTGAAAGTCTCACATGTCTGTACTAAGTAAACTTCTTTTCTTCAATCTTTATTTCTAACTCATTTTCCCTAAACCTAATTTATTGCTATTGCTTTCCTCTGGACTCTTTCCAGTTGATCCACATCCCTCTCAAATGTGCTGCCAAAAACTCCATGTGATGCAGCCAGAACCAAGTAGAGTGGAAAGATGACTTCATGTATCTAACATGACACTCCTATTTGTACACTGACTCTCCATTACTGTATTTAAATATTACTGTATGATGTTTGCTTTCTCCTTCACGACACTGAGGTGCTTTTAAGAAATGTTATCCTCAAACACTTATTCGCATGCTTAAATTGACTTGAGTTCAAGGGGACAATTCACACGTGTAAAGCAACACACATACTTAAGCATTTCAAAGGTTAAGGCCAAATATTCCTGTCAAGGAGGTATTTGTTATTAACCAAACTGAAGAGCCAGCTTGATTCTAATGCACAGTAAGCCAATAGCAGAGTTCTCTAATGTAATTAAATATTTTCTGATCTGCGCACAGATGTAGAATCCAAATGTACCAAGAAGGAAAATCTGCATTACTAGTATTCTGCATCACTTATCTGTTGGTATCTCATGACGAGAGTGAGAAAAGTGTTTTCATTTTTAGAAATAGATTAGAAATTAAAAATTTAGAAAAGCTATTTTCTTCATTAAGAACTGAAATATATATTGTTTCACTTACTGTCAATGTTTTGTTATGATACATGGCAACATATCCTAATGTCAAAGTGATAGCAGATTAAAATTGTACAAAAATGCTACAGATATTCAGCTTATGAATTAAGGATCAATTTATATTGCTCAACTAAACTGAGTTTATTTCAAATATGCTTCACAAAAAAAAAAATCTAGTATTCAGTTTCCTTCTGTTTTGTTGCAAAATAATTCACTAATTAATGGAACTCTAATACTAATTGATCATTTCTTGTTTTATGCTATTTCAGGTGTGCAGATTTGTGTAGATATTTTTTCAGATATCTTGTGACCATTTCTGCAAACAGTATCAAGAAGCTCTTCATCATTTTCATCACTTTTTCCTTTTAAAAATAATTTTTAAAAATAGTGGTATTGATTTTTTTTATTTGATCATTTTTACCTTTACAACTGTGTAAATAAATATTTAGTTAAAGGTACAGTTATTGCACTGCTTTTAAGGCTATTCAGTACACAACAGCTGACCCATCATGATGTGATTACTCATGTTGCCTTCATTTTCATTTCAACCAGAATGCAGGGTTTTCTTGGTTCTATTGTAAGAGCAGAAAAACAATTATTTTATGCATGACTGATGATAGTGATGGAGACTCTATATGGGACACAGCAGGAAGCTGAGAATTGCTTGATGTTTCAAAATATCATGCACTTACAGCACATTTCAATGTTGTAAACCCTAAGTATTCAGTTTAATTTTATTTGCTACTTTAGAATTTCTAATGCATATGCAGTATATATTTTTTAAAAAAATTTGACAGCACACTAAAAATAATATTTAAAAAGATATATGATGCATCAGTTTTAAAGCACAAATGGATTCTGATCAAGTAGACACTTTACTAGGCAAGATGGTGCTAGAAGTTAATTGGGTTTGACTAGCAAGTTCAGTTATTGGCACAATTTATAAATTTTTGCAGAATTCTGACCATTCTTCTATCCTACAGTAATATGCACAAAGGCAGGCCTGACAGTAAGCGCTTGGTATCTGACAGTAAATAATCAAACCTAGTAAAAAAAATCCTTGTAAAATATGCTATTTATATAGTACAAGACTATTTTGCAGAATGCTTGTATATTTATTATATCAGTATATAATTAAATTTTTATTGTCTATATGTTCTGTGCCAAATCTGCTACAGGAATGGTCAGCTGTTGCTTCTTTGAGGGGATAAAAAAAAGCTTCCTAGTGGAGAAAAAAGATGGCCAGAAAGTATTATCTTAGTTGTAATATTTATTCTATATTTTAGGAGGCTTACCCATTGTTTCCGAAACACGAAATGCTGTAACTTTATATCATAAAGTAGTATGCCATGAATCACACCTGTCTTTTGCATGTAATAATTTTTCTTCATGTTCTTGAAATAATTTCTACAAATGTTTAGATACCATTTACCCCAGTATTCCTTTTAACATCCAGCATAAATTTGAAATCACTGACTGAAGAAAATCATACATATGCAAAGTGCTATGATATGCTGCATTTTATTTTTATTTGGTATTGATTGAGTTAACCTGAGGAAACATTTAATCCCTGAGGGTTTAACCCTTACTATGAAGTACACAAAGTTTTGCAACTGAAAGTGCAGCTCCTTCTAGGAGAAAAACAGCAATGAAAATAACTGAATTTGCCATCACCTATGTGACTACAATGACTGTAATCCTAAACAGGCATTGTGAGCATTAGAAATAAGAAATACATCTATATCCTACTTTATTTATTTATTTATTTATTCATTTTTAGTGACCGAAAGCCTAAAAAAAACTATCATCTCCTCTGAGTGCTTAACTATTGTTAAAATCCCTGTTAGCCTGCAGGAAGCCAAGCTTTGGCAATTGCCCTGGAGCACAGGATTTGGCTTTGCAGGCTCACGAGTGCACATCATACCACCCATCTCTTTCCTTTTTTTTTGCAGGGTGCTCAAATCCACATCAATTCTGTTCTGGGATGTTTTCATCAAATTGCCAAGCCTTAATAGCGTAAGTGGCCTACATGTTTTCTTGTGCTTGTACACCATTGTGAATAGGACCAGATATGTGATGGTGTCTGTAGGAATTCTCATTTTTCTGGGATATCACTTTCTCTTCTATTATAGGTTGCTTTGCTTCCTCCTCATTTTTTCCATCAGAGAATATAGTTTGTCCTTTACTTTTAATGTCTCAGAAAAAGCTGGTTTTGTCCATTTACCAGGTAATTCAGAAGATTCTTAGAAAAAACTGCAGAAGGACAAGTCATTCCTACCTGTTTTCACTGGCAGTTGGCGGATCATGTGACATGAGCAAATGGATCGATTCCCATGGGACAGCAGTACCTGCAATTCTGGTCTGATTTCTCCTCCCCTGTGCATGCTCAAGCCTAAAATCTACTGCCAAGGTGATGCCAATAACAGTTTTGGCACCACTTCCAGTGATCTCGTGGCTTGTGGATAAGGAGAGGCAGAGCCTAACCACTGAATAGAAGAGACTTGATCGAGAAATATATTTAGAAGAAATGCATAGACAAATATGCTTACATTCTCTGTTGCCTTTTCTGACTGACTGCTTGGTTCTAATATTGACGTTGGAATGTGTGTTACAGTGATTTTTCTTTTGCAGAATTGGTGATGGTTGCAAACATTGTAATTACTATCTAGATAAGAAGAAAAACAAACCCGCAGATTCTGATATCAATGTTGGAAATGAAACCAAAGACTATATTTGCAACTTCCTTTTAATGCTCAGAACAAAAACTTAATATATTCTCAGTGTAAACATTCTGAAGTAGAATGTTATTTCCAGGCATCTTTAAGAGTGAGGTCATTTGTGATTCTTCCCAAGCTACACAAATCTAAATGAAAATGGGGCAGGCGATTGTTCTGATGTTGGTCTAATAGCAAAACTTCTGGTGACTGTAACTTCTACAAAACTTAAATATAAGGCATATTTATTCAAAACTTTCAGATTCCAGCACTTCTAAAAATATGTCACTGAAATATTGAGTATCTTGGCATAATGAGTCAATTTCTGCCTATGAAAATATAAGTACTTCATAAAGTATTTTTTTTGTTTTGCATCATAAATTATTAAGTAATGTCTGAGTAGTATTTTTAACCAGAACTTCAGAATACCTTCAGGTCTAGATATATTCATTGTCTGATGGTAGCTGAAGAAGTTATGCTGTGCAGATAGTTACCTCTGGCTGCCTGTCCTTGTAAATGAATATAGTTATGCTGCCCCAAGTGACATCTTCACTGCTTGCTTTCAAGAAGAAGTTGAGTGGAATGACATGCTGAGCATATGCTTTTGTGTTGGGTATTGGTTTTTAACTGCATGGAAGGACGGAGGCCATAAATGAATCTGTCTCCATGGCACTATGCTATGGTATCTCATAACCTACTTAACACTCGATAACTTTTTATTTCTACATTTCCCTAAGGTTCTACTGACCATAACTCAAATGTCTCAAGATCAATGAGGTCTAGGTAGTTTAGTAGTCCAAAGAAAGTCCCCATTACGTAACTGGTTTGGACCTTAATACTTGATAATACTAGACAACTCATGAGGAGACTGTGTCTCGCCCAAGACACTCTAGAGCTGTAAAGAAGCAGTTAGGGATTTTTCTATATGGGAACTTTCAGCAATTATTCTGAGTCCTACTTTGAGACATGTGTATCTGTGGACTTCTGAATATGTTCAGAAAGGTGAGTAAATTTAAAGTGAGGAAAGGAGCGAAGACAAAGAAATGAGACTGAAGAACACAGACAGGGAGATTTTTTATTCTTCAGCAGTTTCTGAACAAACAAGGTGTTATGCAAACCAGGAAGTGTTCTTTTCTGTTAGTCACATTTAAAGCAATTATTGACTTTTCTTCTGGCTGCTGTTTATGTGGAGAGACATAACATTTTATTTCTGTAGTGCATAAGCTGTTTTCAGGAGAAATAAACTTAACCTCTCCAGTGCTGAGAAGATAGATACATAATCTGGCGATGGCAGCTTTGAACAAAGTGTTCATTCATTTGGATGGACTATCAAAATGTACAGTAATCTATATATCCACCTGCATTAGAGGGGTACATTTCACATGCTCATTGGGTACATCACATAGCGCTAAAATAATTAGTGTGACAGCACTGACTGTATCAGTTGTCCTGCTGCCACACAAGTGTAGTCAAATTATTTAGTAACTCAATTCCTGGGGTTAGGTAGCATACAGTACTATATTTGTGTGCTGTGGAAAGTACTAAAAGGTGTTATTCTACCCTTTAAGGAGGTATTTTTGCTATTGTTATAATGTATAGTGCTCTGACTTAAGCAAAGATCTGCAGCTTAACGCTAGCTCATGATTTCAGCTTTTAAATAAATTCTATTTCTTTTCTCTCAATAGTTTATGATGAGGTTTGTGGGTGGCAGTAGTACCTAAGGTTTGAATGGTTTCTATGTAAGTAATGACCACGCGGTATTCGGGGTTCTTGCAGGAGTGAAGCTCTGGCTGGCTGCCCAGCTTTCCCTCCCTTTTCCTCCGGGTTGGAACTGTCAGGGGATTCCCCAATAACAATCAATGACCTGCTGGCTCTTCTGGCAAAATGCCACAAAGTTGTGAAACCGCTGAGAATTACATGTCCTGATTCACCCTCACATATGCCAGGGAGCTTCAAGCCAGGAGAATCTTATAACCTGTTAAACAAATACAATGCACATAGTCTACCCCATTTTTTTTTCTGTTTCTAAAGTGGGTCAAAACTTTGTGCTTTGGCTCTTGGGATCTTTAACAAGTATATGCCAAGGTTTATTTCCGTGTTGCATTTTACTGATTCAATAGGGATTTTTTGTAGTGCATTTCACAACTATTTTGTTTCATTTCATGTCAATGCCAAAACAATCTTAATTCAGGCTCCGACCTTCTGTGTTTATTCTAATTCTAAAAGGTTCTTGGTGAATTTTAATCAAAGTAAGGATAGTGTAACATCTATTTTAGCTCAGCCTTCATTTTGCCTTTTAAATGTCACCTTCAACTGTCTTTAAGCTACAGATGCCACCTTGCTCCACTCCATATACAGCTCCTCTTTAAACTTACTCACTCTAGCGAGATTTTTTTTGCTACTTTTTATGGTGGGATCTTGGGTCAAATAATGACCATGTATCTAGTCCTCTCCTGAAGAAATTAAATTTACTTAAGTATTGCAGGATTAACCTTTATGTAGATAACAATGTAATGAAATACTTTGCTCCAGGAATAAGATCCCTGTGTAATCTGGTTGGAAACTTTTATGTTGCATATATTTTGTGAAAGTCAGAACACTGAATTAAAGAGGTTCGTGCATGTTTAACAAAACTATTTGCCATTAAAGTTTGTAGAGTGTCTTGGGATTAATCTCATCTCATCCTTCAAGGAATAGATAGACCGTTTTTCAAGGTTGCAAATTTTTCTTTGCATAATGAAATATTTTACAGTTTACTAAGTTTACTAAGAAAAACCTAGAAATCTCTGACTCCTTTTAGATATAGCAGCTATAGATAAAGCAGGGGATCATATATAGGTAATAGGTGCATCAATACTGCAGTAACATATAGTCATTCGGTCACAATCGGCAATTTACACTCTTAGAACAAATGATGCTGCAAATACTTGTTATTAGTACTGCCAAAGAATTCCATATTAAAATCCCTTACAATTCAATTCTCTACAGGCTGCAAGAATTTACTTTATTGTGGGTTAACTTCTAGTATAATTTGAAATCTTAATGTACAGGTTAAAAAATTTACTTTTTAAAAAATTAATGCTAACTTCAAACAAACCTTTTGTTCAGTAATTTTCCTCTTGCAGCCTACACATTACTTAATTCCCTTATTACGTAAAGCAGACATTTGTGCTTTTTAGCTATGTATTTATTTATTGTGTACTGAACATTATGATAACTGCTCCTTCTTATTCTATGCCTACAAGAATAGGCACAGTAACAGATTTAGCAATATATATTTGGGTAGCTAACCCAAATCTAATCTAATTCATGGACATGGTCTTTACAATGATGGGATCATATACTGTATTTTTAAAAGAAATTCCCCCTGATAGTAGGTGTTATAAAATTTGAGTAAGTTGCTGAACATGATTCAATGGATAGTTGTAGAGGACCAAATTCTCTCCAGTGTGTTCATTAAATAAGGTTTTATATCTTGCAACTATTGCCAAATATTTGCTACCAAAATCACATCTAAACCAGTCCCTATCTGTTTAAAAATAATTGCACTACATTTATCAACAAATGTTTTAACATTGATCTAGTAGGAAGCAGCAGGTGATGTTTTAGCTGTGTAAAAGATGTCTCATGTCTCTCTAATGAAGAAACTACATACAGGTGAATGAAGAAGGAATGCATATATTTTTGCATATTTTTTTTTTCTGAACCAGCAGGATGACTAATTACCTCTTAAAAAGGGACAATGACTTGGATGGTCCCTTATTGAAAAGATAGAGTGGCATAAAACTAATCCATTATACGTAGTTGAAACTATGTTTTCAGACTGAAAGAAGCATTTGACCAAATATTCCAGAGCTATTAAACCACTTTGGTGATTGTAGGTCTGTCTTTAATAAACTGTATTTTCCTTTTCTATAAATAACTGAGTAAAGATAATACTGCTTTTTTTTAAAAAAAGAGAAAATAACATGGAGCTATTCAGAGTAACTGCTTTACTAATTTTATTATTTCACTTTACCCACAGGTCTAGATTAAAAACATAAGAAACATTAAAGTAAAAAAAAAATTGCTTCTAAGTGATGATAAAAATGTGGCTCTGCAAGGATCTACTTCAAAACTTTTTAAATCCTAGTGTGTATGACTTTGGCTAGCAGTCCACTGAAAGGATGGGTTTTTAAAATCAAAGCTCTTCTAACTTCCTGTTCATGCTGCAGATGCCAGCCTGTGTCTTCAACGCAGGAAGAGCAAATAACGCACCATGTACCATATGTTTTCCCACTAGCCTTATACCTTGTTCCACCCCAAAGCATTTACCTGTGAATGAAGATAGGTCTGTGACTTCACTCTTCCCCATATGGCAGAGCTGGTGAGAAGTATATAGCAACAGGCTGTTACGAGTTGTCAGCCCTTTTTTTTTTTTTTTTTTTGCCTTGTACACAAATGGATGAACAGGGAACTGTGACTCCTTTGAGACATAGTTTCTTCCTGGTACTATTCTTAGCTTCAATATTTGCTGTAGGTGTTCTCACACTGTAAAACTCAGGAGACAGAAGTTCCCAAAGGTGCCTATGATCTAATGCAGTAAAATGAGTGATACATATATCACTCATATATATGTTATATACATATATATATGTATTTGCTTAACATTCTGGAAACACACAGAGAAATGAAATTCTGTTTTAAATTAAAATTTCATGTATCTGCTTTGATACCAAATCAAATGTTTAAGTTTGCCTTGCAACATACTGAAAAGCAAAACCTTAATGAAAATCCTAAACTACTTCAGCATACCGTGACACACAATACTTTGCAATAACTGGGTTGTGAACAAGCTGAATGCAACTGTACTGCTTCTCTACTGACACTAATAGAGATGGCATTAAATATCTCAGCAGCTTTACACATTGTATCTTTGTTACTAATACTAATGATATCTACACAGCAACCCAGAAGCATAATTACTTTGCCATCACTACTCCCGTTAACTATACGAAAGAAAAATGAGGACCCTAGCTTTTCTATATTCCATGCATCACAACACCATGAACATGAAGCATAACTGTGGAACTGAGAAAACATATTGCACCGAATACAAATTGAGAGCTCAATGACACAAGCATAGCTCTTTCATGTGCTGATGGAGAGCGTCCTCTGCAATGACTTGTATCAGACCTGAATAAAATACACTTTTATTTTCAAATACATTTTGCCCAACAAAGCAGATGTGAACAAGACTGGCCAGTGATTATCTAAAGGTATGTGATATTTAGTGGTGTATCATGGATACTGTTTCTAGCCTGGACAATTTTTAAGCACTTCAAGGATGCTAGGATCAATCCTAGCATCATATACTATCCGTATGTCAAGCTACTCTGAAAATATCCAAATGTCTATTCCAGAAGCACAGGTGTGCCTAGTAACAAACATCTCAAGTTATAAAGCATGTCAGTGTTATGGTTTTTTATCTGATTATTAGGACATGAACTTCGCTGATTATTTTGGTGATATGTGTTGGCCTCAGTAGGCATTCCATAAGCAAGAGAATTGCTCTAGATATTTTTCTGTAATGATCAATTTTCTGCTGAGTAATGATACCTTTGCCCTGTGTGTAGGTATGTGAGTGACACAATCTTCCTTAGAAATGCAGCTGAGAATTTTCTTGTCTGCAGGGAGGTAGAATAGGCACAATATAGCATAGTATAACATATAGTATAGGGTACCCTTCATAGTTCATAGTAGAACTTTCCAACCAACAGACATATTAGAGGCCAAGACCAATCAAACAAATTGATCATATCTGTAGTTAACCACTATGTAGCCCCCGCCAGAAATCACCAAGAAACAATTTAACTCCCTCTCCAGAACCCTTTTATTTTTTCTTAAGAAAGAATAAATTATATTTCTGGGTACAACTAATGTAGTGACAAGGACTGTCAAGCTTCATTTCTTCAGTTAGTATGAGCCCAGGTGTTAAACATGGCACATGACACCGGTGTGCACAGTGCAGCGAGGCAGGGACACTGTATGCTGACAGAGAATCAATAATGAAGTGGAAAAGACAATGACACTCTATGGCATTGTCTCTCTTCATGACAGAGCTGTTCAGCCCCAGAAGTATTAATTCAATTGTTTCAGCAACACCAGACTCCTTTATTTCATTCAGAAATCAGCACTCATGGTGGGATTCAAAGCAGCATTTATAACTATTGGTCTTTTACATGGTCTTTTGTAAATACTTGGTTATCTAAAGAGCAATTATAGTAAGGTTTTATTGGGTTCCAATCCTTTCTTCCCAAAGATAACTATTTCTGCAGCAAAACCAAATTTTAAATCAGAGATTCACCTGGGTTTACTCCATCCTTGGGTGTTTTGTGGAGAATCTACTGTCAGGTTTAGTTAATGAATATAGTTTAACAAAAGAGAGAAAATAAAGCTGTGTCAGTTGGAGATGTATAGTAATGATATATTGCGTTTACTGTTTCTTTTCCTGTGCTTTGTTATGATCACTGTGAACGTACAGTGCTTTTCCCTTTTTGTTCACTATTGCAAATATAGCCACAGTCATTATTAATTTATTTCCATTAGTTTACCCCAGACTGACAGCATCCATATATTGAAAAGTCTCAGCTCACAAGCCCAAAATCAGAAAAGGCTTGAGTAGTATGCTGATAAGATGCATATGAAGCATATAGGCTAGAAGAGGTAGCTTCTGTAATCGTTTACTCGTTTTGCAGATAAATAGAGAATTCCAACGCAAATATTTTTAGCTTACACATCATTCAGAAGTTAAATTAAGTATTTCAGGTTTTAGACCCTTATAGTACCTAGGTTGCATTTAATTTTCATTAATTGTAATAGTCATTGCATGCTTTAGACATTTTTTTTTCACACTAAGCTATTTATACCATTTATTCTTTCACAGCATCACAGAATGGTTGAGGTTGGAATGGACCTCTAGAGATCATCTAGTCCAACCCCCCTGCTCAAGCAGGGACACCTGGAGCACGTGGCACAGGGTCATATCCAGACGGGTTTTGAAGATCTCTAGAGAAGAAGACTCTATGACCTCTCTGGGCAGCCTACTCCAGTGCTCTGTCACCTTCACAGGAAAGAAGTTCTTCCTGATATGGAGGTGGAACTTCCTGTGTTTTAATTTATACACATTACCCCTCGTTCTGTTGCTGGCCATCACCGAGTTTGGCCTCATCCTCTTTATTTTCTCCCCTCAGGTGTTTATACATATTGGTAAGATCTGCTCTAAATCTTCTCTTCTCCAGGCTAAACAGGCCTAGCTTGCTTAGTCTTTCCTCATACAATAGGTGTTTGAGCTCCTCTGAATAGATCCCCTCTTTATCACTCTCCACTGGGCCCTCTCTAGAACCTCCACGTCTCTCTTGCCCTGGGGAGCCCAGAACTGCTCCCAATACTCCAGGTGCGGCCTCACCCGAGCTGAGAAGAGTGGCAGGATCCCCTCCCTTGACCTGCCGGCAACACTTCTTCTGATGCAGGCCAGGATCCCATTGGCCTTCTTGGCCATGAGCACATTTATTTGTGTGTCAGACATTTAAGGATCATGCTCTGAATACCTAGGTATTTATTTTTATGTGGATATGGGCCAAAAATGAGGATGGTAATTTTAGGCTACTTCTACTTCATCAGATGCAGTCATGCTTGCAAACTGCCAGGTCTAGGGTGAAATTACAGTGAACTTTAGCTCTCCCTTCCATCCTCATGTTCTGATTTCTACAGGATGAGAATTTGGACCCAGGGGCCAGTTTAGTTTTATGCTGTACCAGTGCCAAAAAGGATAGCCCAATATTAAAAAGCTATAGAATACTATTACTGTAATTTTATCTTAGGAAATGATACACTGCACAAAGTGAGGCTATTTAAACATTCTAGGATGTACATGTAATTTTTAATGGTGATTCCATGGGGCAACATGCACTTTCTTCTCTTGAATTATTGTTTTACATTTATCTGAACTCCTTGCTAAAGATGAAAAACTTAAGTTGTGCAAAACCAGTGAAGGCTATAACTACGAAAGTCTGAAAAATGTGGTTGAAAATTTTAGTTGAAAAAAATAGGAAATGTGTGAGCTTCAGCTTTTAAAAGAAAATCCACTTCAAGTTAAAAGGACTGCCTGCAGTTCTGTGGAATAAGAAAATGCAGAGAGGGACCTGGTTTGAAATAATATTTCCATCAAAGCCATTACTGGATGTTTCTCTGAGCTGAGGTGTCCTCAGTGAAGGTTTGTTTTGTAATAATTCAGAGCTTTCAAAATCCATACTTCTCTTTCTCATGCTAAGTAGGAAACCATGTAAGATGTGACAAGATATGTTAGCATTTTAAAATGTGTGGGTTAGTCAGAGTAGTGGGTGTTTCCACAATTTAAATCGACTGCACTTAAAGAAGGAAAATAAAACCACTTTTCACATCAGCAACCCTATTTTAAAAATCATTTTGCCTGTATGTACCTTTAAAGGAGCCTCAAAATATGCCTGCAGCATCTCCAGTGATGAGAATTATTGGGAACACATTCAAGACAGGAAAGTAGAAGGAAAACAGGAAGAACTGTGGTTTTCTATCATTTCGCCCTTGATATTTTTTTTTAGCTTTTAAACATGTAATGAATAAATGCTTGATGCATAAACTATATAAAATTTAAAGCCACCTTAAGAGCAAATGTATGTAGGTTCTTAATTTTTTTAACAGATAAATACATTTTGCTTGCAGTAGCTGAATGCTGGGTAGGCTGTGCATAGTCTTATGTTGCCCTGACAAGAGTTCATGTCAAACTGGGAGAATTACATTGTCCCAAATTTTCTCCAACAAGACATCACAGCAGATTATCTGGCTGCCACCACTCATCAGGCTGCAGCTGCTCCCCTGCTCTGTTTGTCTGAACCAGCTCCCTACAACTCTGCTGAAGTCAGACGGGATGCAGCCCACGCTGGGAAGCAGGTTGGATTAGCAATAATAAGGAGGCAGATTGAGCAGCCAGTAAAGAGTCAGACATGACTGGTGGTGCAAATCCAGGCTCACCCAGGCTTTTGTTTGCTGCTTTGGTACAAGGGCTGTTGGGGTTTATCCATCACAGCATTAAATAAAGGGAAAGAAAGAAAAAAGAAAAAGTACATTGATGTTTTTGACCTCAATATTATCTCTTTACTTTAACTTTGGCCTCCTAATTTTGCACCAAAGGGATATGGTCCTGCTTAAACACGCCTAGAATTGAAAATGAAGGGAGGACTAGCAAGAGTTCTTATGGCAACGTGTATTGCTGGTAAAATGCTGTAGACTCTACTTCAAAAGGTTTCATAATTCTGCAGCTGTATACAAATGATCCATTTTGTTAATCTGAATTCCTAAGGTCATTAAATTTTTTTTTCTCTCCTTGCGGGAGTAGTTTATTACTTTGAAAGAAAAAAAGATCAGTTTAAAGCCAGGTAAAGGAAGAAAGCTGACAAAAACATAAATTAGGGGAAGAACTTAATTTAAAAAGTGTCAAAAAGGATAAATAGTCTTAGTTCAATAATAAAGCCCAGTTCAAGAGCCTTCTATCTTTAAATAAAGCATTCAAGCACTCTATTACCTGTATACAACCAATCTTTGATTTCCAATCTAAGCCTATTTTTGCTTCTTATGTGATTAGCATACAAATGTCACAACAAAAAAAATGTGGCTACATGGGTAGGACTTGTTTTTAGCTTTCATGTCAGGATCTGAGAGAGTTTCTGCATGATTTTTAAGATGAGTCTTGCATAAAAATGACATAGTTTGCCTGAATCAAAATATCATCGATGCTGAGTCAGGTTCTCTCTCCACTTACTGGAATATTTCCTGCTATGCCTTGTGTTGCTCTACAGATGCACCAAAGGATTTTTAAGGATTTGAGTTCATTTGGGCTCCTGTACAGTGGGCTGAGCATGAATAGTTATTGAGGTCACATGTGTGTAAACAAAGCAGTTGTACTGGGGAAGAGAAACAATATCCCAACTTGCACAAGAAACCATTGATTTCTTTAGGATTTAATGCTTCTTGGAATTTTCCCTGATTGATAGAGTGTTCCCCAGGGTAGTTCCTATACAGTACTGTGGGACACTTACTTCAAGATATTATACTTAAGTGTAAGAACAAACTTAAGTATAATAACAAACTACAGAGTTGAGGAGAGAGTTATATTTTGCAGTAGTATATTCCAAGAAACATTTTGATGCTTCTGATATTAAAGATTAGAGATAAATCTGCCTGCCAAGTCAAAGGTCAACAGCAGCCTGTAGATTACAACTGCTATGCAAAGACAAATTTAGAATAATTCTGTTGATTTACTTTGAATTTATACTGATTTGCAGTGAGATCAGAATATGATAAAATGCATTCATCATAATCAAAAGAAAAATATGTTCTTTTATAATTCCTAATTTTGGTGTAGATTTCTGATGATAGCTGGGGAATCAAAACCAAACAAGTCAGTGCAAATAGTAAGAACTGTGTATTTTTTGTTCAGGATCCATTCCTTGCTTTTCACATAGAGGTATTAACCTCAAGGAGAAGAGCTGAATAATTACATCTCTGTTGTTTCTTTTGACTTTCTGCTGAGACCGGAAACAAAGGTGCTTGTTATGACAGTGAGATTTGAGGGGATCTGCCACACTTTGTAATCAAGGTTGGAACTAAGATAACAATTTTGTTTTACATAAATCATGTGTGGAAATTGCTCCTTTTTCAGTACTGAGAGCAGTGCAGTCTGAGGATTTTGCAAATAACTTTAATCTTCAAATCTCACAAAAAAAAAGTTGCTGGCTATTTGGTTATTTAATTATCTTTATAGCAACAGCTGCATCATTAGCAAACACTCAAATCTGATTAAAATTAAAGATACTGAATTTACTAGCCAAATATTTCAAACTAATGATCACTGAAATGGCAGTTTGCCAAAATATTTAACAATCTAATTTCTGGTAGTTTATACAGTTTGAGTTCTTCAGACTCCACAGTCTCAATATTTCATTTCTAATGGGTTTCTGAAGTTCTTTGTAGTTAAGTTACAACAGAGTCAAATGGTCACTCTGCACTTTTTCTCATGAAGTAAACTATCCCCTGCGGAATGATAATTGACCATTTGGGTTGGTGTCTGGAGACTTCAGAGATCTTCAAGCTCCATTTTTAGTTCTTTCTTTAGTTCTTTCTTCTAAGCCACAATTTTTAGTTCTTTCTCTGTTGGTTTTGGTGTTCTAAAGCAAACTGAGTATTCAAATGGACCTGTGCTCTCAAGTGTGGTGGGTCTCCTATAAGAATGATTTTATTCTTCCTGTAGCTTTGATTTATTTTTTACTTCCTTGGATCAGGAAAACTTTGTGTGTGTTTGCCTCTGTGTTTGCAATCTCACTGGTATAGTACAATGTTCTCCTAAAAAGCCTTAATATAATATTATAAATAATGAATAACAGGCCTTCTAACTTGTCCTTTCAATTCCTTGTTTCATACAACACTTTTTCTACTTCTTTACATAGTTTCATTTTCACGTGACGTAGTTTTTAATTTTGGTGCTTCCTTTTATTAGTCTGGCACTGCACTGTGCATTGATTTAAAATCATAAGAAAATGATCAATGGGAGCATTGACAGAATACACATGCTTGGTTTCAATAAACTGAAAAATTCTTGTACCTCAAAAGTACTTCATTGCAAGCAGTCAAAGATTACAATCTTGCAGGATCATCATGGTATTTATTGACTACATATGTTTACACAGATGTTAACACAGACTTTTCTCTGTATGTATCCAATTCTGTTTTTCTTGACCTTATCCTCCAATATTCTATGTAACCCCTCCATGTGAGGAGAAAGGAGGAGGAATGGGGAAAAAAGGAGAAAGAGCGTTTGTAATGCTAGCATGAGACATCTGGTCAGGGCTTCTTCAGCATGTTGCTACAGCTCCTATATTCCTTTTTTGTGCTGTCGCCAAGATTTAGGTTATGAGGATAGAGGAAAAAGCAATCACACACCTAATAACTTGCATGGAAAGGACACAAGCTAGTTCACTTATGTGTCACTTAGGGGATACCAATATTTTTGCTCTGCTCTTACCACTCAGTCTAATCTAGCAGTAGGACTTTTCCTTATTTTTTGGCATTGCAACAGTTATTTCTCAGGATTGGGATGGAATGTTTACCTCAGGAATGAACTGGTTTACACAGCGGATTCTTTTCTTAGGGGCTTCGTGTATGAATTAATTTCAAAATAGTAGACAAAAATGTCTAGCAGAGGTGCTTATTCTTCTCTCTAATATACCACTAAAAAGATGGGAAAAAAATAAGGGGGGTTGTAATGTTCACACCTTCAAGAGACAATCATAATAAAACTTGTTGAGGTGAGACTAAGATGAATTAATTGTGTCCTGCCATCATCTCCTTAACACCAGCTCAGTAATATTGCATGATAGAGCAGATGCCTAACTGTGCAATTCATACATTCCACCCAATAATATTTGGAAATGCCCCTTTTACCAATACTTTATTAACTGCTAGTTGAACAAACTCTGAGAGGATTGGTTAAGGAAAGATTTTCTTGGAGAACAGGAATGACATCTAGATGGTCTATAAGGCTTCTATAAGGCATTTTTTTGGCCTTTATAGGCCTTGCACGGTAATGCTTCTACGGTTGCTACGAGGTTGTGGAATGCTGCTTTCTTTTTTAAGGCAACACCACATTTTATTGCACAATAATAATAGCTTTATCTCCCTATTATTCAAAAATGAAAATAAATGTGTCCAGGTTCCTGGTAGTGGAATATTTTAAGTAGCAAAACAGCCTGCTTTTTGTCTGAATAGCTTTCTAAGTTTTGTGCTGAATGCACAATTAATAATAGTAATTTCTACATTTATAGTAAATAAGGCAAGTTTGTAAATACAATAACCTGCTGCATGAATAGAATACATTAATGAATAAAATGTAGAACAGAGGGTTAAGAAGGTAGACATTTTTATAAATATAGTTTTATATGTGAATCAAAAGATCTAAAATGCAAAAAATTACTATGCATGAGAATTGGCAGTAGAAACAACAGAGCTTTAATCTAAAGTATACTAATGCAGCTCAAGTATAATCAGGGTTGAATAAATATGCATCACCTGTGCTCTATAATACTGTACTCTGAAGAGGAAGGTACAGAAAAAGTACAGGGCTACATTAAGATTCAGTTTTTGGCTTTGCAAGCTCGTTCCAGTCGTTCATTTATATGCAGCTTTATGGCTAAGGTCTGACCAGTTTTCCTGCTCAGCAAATGTGCAGTTCTATCAAAGTCAAAATACTTCACTGAAGTGGCCAGTTCTTCATGAATTCTATTTGAAAGAGAGAGGTGTGCTTGTGGGGGAGGAGGCGGCGGGCAAATTTCACTTTTGTGAGAATACAAAAAGGTTAAAACATTAACTGCAACCTGAATTTTATTGTTGACATTTGGTACTGTACCTTAATACAGAATAATACAATTACAACTGAATTTTGAACAATCAGAAATTAGCATTTAAGTTTGTCACTGTGTTAGCCATTGCTTTGATTTGGAATAGAGCTATACTAAAACATCTTAAACTTGCATTTTAGTGACCATTTCAGACCCAACCCTCTTATGAGAATAGAATGTGACCCTTTCTTGAGGCATGAGAAATTATTTTCAGTAATCACGATTATTTTATAACTATGTTGCCCTTTTGTCTATCCTGGTTTCTTGCCTTTGTTCCACTACCACCTTTCTGCTATGTAAAAGAAAATGCCTTTTACCTATTCACATTGCTTTCTGTTTAGAAGCAGAGAGCATAAGCAATAGAACTGAGGTTGAATTGTAGAATTGGTCAAGAATCCTTTATAAAATTAACACAGTACAGAACCTTGGAAACTCTTCCTTATTCGAGAACTGACTTAGAGATGAAGCACAAAGAGAAAAACTGAATGTTGCTTATCCACAGTAAAATTGTTTGTCACTATCCAAGCTCCTACAAATAACATGTTTAATGAAAGCACACTGCATCTTCCAAAAAGTGGCATTTGCTCAGCTGTAAGAACATTGGGAACTTGGCATTTTTGAAAAATTGAGATTTCTGATGGAAAGGCTTTCTTCCCTGCTGCTTCATCACTTCAATTCCTGGACTAGCTAAGGAAATTCAAACACTGCAAAAACCACCAAGTTATTACAGATTTCACTGTATTAATTTCATGCTCCCAACTACAGTGTTTCAAAGTGATTATTTTTGCAAAGTGTAGAGCAACCTGAATGATCATTAAAGCTGTTCACACTTCATCATTGATTTCACTCATTTTTGAAAGCTGGCCTCCCAGGGACCCTTGAGAAGCTGAAGCAAGATATCCTACAGTACTATTGTTTCTTTCAAGCATTCTGTTCTTCTAAAGACCAGTTAATTATACATGTTACTAGAGTAGCCCTAACTCAAAGGTAGTTAAGAGTACTCAGTTATTCACTGGCCTGTGAATAAAGCTCATAGCTTTCCCTAAGGTGAAAGTAATTAGCTCAGAAACAAGTAATTTCCAGGTAGGGACATGAAAATCCTGCAAAAATAATTGCTGATAAGACTAGAAGTGGAAACGAGGTCATCTAGTTCTTGCTCCTCTACCTAAACATGAGACTATTCTTTCTTCTGTGCTTTGAAACATCATCCCATTCATCAAGTTAAATATACAGTGGATTAATGATATGAGTATACTCTAGCCAAATTACTTCTCTTTTGAGGTTCTGTCATCATAAATGACAATATTATTTCAGTAAGCTTTCATATTCTTTGTAACAATGATGAAAATTTTGGACAATATTACAGATATTCATCAGATCCTTTGAATGTAGGTCTAATTTACAAATTGTTTCTTTTCTTCTGTGCATAGATGAATGTATTATTGGTGAATAAAAGTTTCCATTATTCAATTAGCTGTATAGATAGTCAAATAATGTTTAATTACATGACCTATTTACATATTTCCATCAGCTGATACCAAAATACTCATGAATAATTATTTTTATTATTCAACCAGCTCTTTAAATGATCAAATAATATTATTAAGTTAAATTCAGTTGTTATCAGCAAATGAAGTAGTGAGTATTAGTGAGTATTGTTTGTTAGTATTTGCTTCAATTTACCTGTGCTATGAACCTGTTTAGAGACCTTTTTGAAAGAGTAGAGTCTTTTGTACACTCGCACCACATTTCATCTTCCATTTGTCACTGAGCTAGACCAAGGCAGAAGAATGAAGCCCGTGGCCTAGAGAGGAGTCCGTGTTTCTCTACGGTTAATACAGAGGTTAACTTTGAACCACAATTTTAGCAGTACTTTTATCGTATGGTCCTTTCTCTCGACTATTAAGAATTATAGACAACCATTTGCTTTGCAATGAATAGATCCACAATATTTGTGTTTTAGTGTTATTAATGATATTAATTGGAATTTCTTATTCAGCCTAAAGTCAGATTTGCATCTGTTAAAGACTTTTTTTTTCAATCCAATTTTCTACATTTTTTCATCTCCATTTTTATTTGGTGTATTTTGTTTTCAGTTTGACAAGGTGTTCAAAAAACAGTGCTATAAATGTGAAAGAATGTTAGTATAGGCATAAGACACTGCAGCGCTCTTGACAGATGGAAAAGGTTTACAGTGAATCTATCATTGCCCTATGGTGGAGAACAACACTGTTCATAGATTAATGTTCATTTTATTACAGTCATATCTTACCCTCAATCTGTGTGTAGAACTCTCTAAAGTCATTTTGATCTGTGCACATCAATCAAGGGTAGCATATGACACTTAGGGCCACATTTTCAAATGCCGGCACTTGGCATCTGGAAATCCTGTCTCTTGCATGCACAAAATATTTGCTCGTATGCACAAATATAGGTGGTTACAGGATGTTTTAGGGAGAGAGGTAGTTAAGCTGTTGGTTTTAGTAACTCACTGTAGAAATGTTAGAATTAAGTTCTGGCATAGCCAGGCACACCTTGTTTAAGCCAGTTTTGCAAACATTAGCTTCAAAGCTATAGCCATAACTGTTTCTCTGGAACTGTGTCATTTTACCAGCACAGGACTCTCCTCTAGCTGAGGACTTCAGGATGAGATATATTGTAAAGTGATTATATGCATATGTATGCCCACAAACAAATCTATAAAATCTTTGGGTGCTATGATTGTATCTTAAGAAGGTTATAGAACTTGAGGATTTGTGGATGTGAGAATTTAAGTTATTTAAGTAACTGTTGCCATCAGAACTGATTAGAGTTCACACCTGAAACAATATCAGTGTAGGCAAAAATATATTAGGCAGCAAAAGGCTACCAAAAACATTTGTGATTACCTTGTGCTTTATAACATATAGCAATATGGATAATAGTTTTGTCCACACTTTCTCAGAATGACCTCTATCCTTTGTGAAATCAACAATGACATGGATGGTTTTCCTCTGCAGTGATATTATTAGAAAAGTCCTCTAACCGTTGAGATTTGACAGAAATAATTTACCGTCAATACAATTTCCTGTATCTCCCTTTTTGATGCCATAATGAAGAAGTTATTATAGTTTGGCCCTTCAGCCTATGACAGATTGAATTTTCCATGGCTTGATGATGTGACAAAGTTATTGCTCAAAGGCAAGTATACTTTGTAACTCAAAACTAATACAAATTAATTTAAACTTCAAGTGAACTTAATAAAAAAGCATCTTAGTTTATTTTAATTCAAGATAAATTAAAAGCTAAGCAATATCAGAATTTATGCTGGGTCTTCAGTGGTCTCAAGAAAGCAATGAGTATGATCTGTGATGTAAAGGGAAGCATTACTGCAGGATTAGGGAACTTTTAGAACTTTAATCTTGTATTTTACATATTGCTGCACTATGATGGCAAGCAATGTCCTCTTAAGAAATTTGAGCTGTATCATCGGCTGATTTAGGATGAAAGGAAGAACTGGATGTAAAAGTATTTTTTTTCTTGTCATGTTCATATAAAGAATATAAGAATTATTATTTTCAGTAACAAAGCTTCATGTAGATACTCAATTCACTTATTTCATTGCCTTTAGGCAGAACTCTGGACAAGAGTTTGGTGCTGTCACATATCCTTTTCCATCCCATTTAAGTGATCTGGCCTGTGTTTTGGGAATGAATTTCTACTATGCTATTAAGCCCTGTGTCCCCTACATGAATATTTCATATATCTACTAAGTGCTTTCATTGAATATATTAGCCCTTGGTTTTCTCTTCTCTCTCTCTCTCTTTTTTTTTTTTTTTTTTATTTCTGTTGCCATGAATAAATTGTGGCCTAAGCATACATGAATAATGCCTTATGGGATTGAAATTATCAGATGCCAAAAATAGCCACTTTGTCAGATTTTGGCTAGATTACTGAAAGTGTTTAAACAAAATCTGTCCATCATATTACGTAAGCACTTTCTATTTATATCTGCTTTTACCAGTCCACAGCAAACATAATGAGCAATAAATGAAACACTCGCCAAAAGACACATTTATGACTCATTCAGATGCCAAGGGACCATCCTAATATGGGCACTGCTTGGCATTTCTGTTAGTCACAGACCAGAGGGTAACACTTATTTGACAGTATTTTTTGAAGTTTAGGATTAAAGCCTAGACTTTCCTCACCTTCACGTAATTAAATGTTTAAGGTTCAGTTGACTTCTTCCACTTAGCATCACGTGCACAACAACAGAGACAACCCTGACAGTTCAAGATACCAAACGACTGTTCATAGCCAAAGTATGACATAAAATAAAAGCAGAATTTGTCCTAACTGTTGTAAAACGGAAGTATATAAATATCCCCATTTGCTACTGTTTGAGTAAGTACTTCCCCCTTTGCATGGGATCTAAATTAAATTAACGGTGGATTTGGGACACTATAATTTTCTGTGAGTTGGACTTGGCTATGATAACCAGAAAAAATGATGAGCTTATTCCACCCATTCTTGTGATGACAAGAATATTTCCCAATAGTAAGTCTAATAAGTTTATGTAGATTGCATCTATTCAAGTGAAAACGTACATACAACTCCCAGTAGAGATTTTGAGTTGAGGATGAAAATGGCACAAAGAAGGAGTCCCTAAAATGGCAACAAAGGGGTAGGATGCTTCCAGTCATCTTAGAGGGGAAAGTCTGTGTTCTTCTCTCTCCTCCCTAGCACGTCAATGAAAAGGTTAAAGAGGGATGCTAGGGTTAGAGGACTTTTACCTCTTATTTTTTTCTCATTCACTCACTGGAGTAATAAGCCGAATTTACACTCGTTCCAAGCAAAGTTCCAGAACTAACTAATAGTGCTAACAAAACAGAAGGAGCAGATGTGCATAAGCTTTCTATCCTATGTGATATTCCTGATTTCTTAAGCATTTGATATTTTATTGTTGGAAATAGGAGCAGTCTGTCCTTTCAGAAGGTGTTCCATACCCCACTTTGCTGTTATTTAGATCATTCTAGTCTTATCTGTAAAGTTATGGACTTATATGTGCAAGACTTCGAAGTCACACAATGAGCTGACTAATAACTCTGAAATAACCTATTTCTTAACTACCCAAGAAAAAAGTATTCTAAGATCCCAAGTCCTCTTCCACTTCCATTTCTACAGAACAATTTAGGTGAAATTGGCTCTATGGTAATAGCTTCTGACTGTCAGGTAAAGTGCTTTGCATAAAATCCATTCATTCTAGTGCAAACAGCTTAGTTCTTTCTTTCTGTTTCCAGTAAGAGCATCTCATTGAGAGACCTAGACAGGTTGGAGAGCTGGGCAGAGAGGAACCTTGTGAGGTTCAACAAGAACAAGTGCAGGATCCTGCACCTGGGGAGGAATCACCCCAGGCATCAGTACTGGGCTTGACCTGCTGGAAAGCAGCTCTGTGGAGAGAGATTTGGAAGTCCCAGTTGACAACAGGTTAACCATGAGTCAGCAATGTGCCCTTGTGGCCAAGAAGGCCAATGGGATCCTGGCCTGCATGAGAAGGAGCATTGCCAGCAGGTCAAAGGAGGGGATCCTCCTTCTCTACTCAGCTCTGGTGTATTGTGCCCACCACATCTGGAGTGCTGTGTGTAGTTCTGGGCTCCCCAGTACAAGCAGGACATTGAACTTGAGAGAGGGTCCAGCATAGATCCACAAAGATGATTAAGGTACTGAAGCATTTGACGTATGAGGAAAGACTAAGCGAGTTGAGCCTGTTTAATCTGGAGAAGAGAAGGCTGAGAGGAGATTTGATCAACATGTTCAAGTACCTGAGGGCTGATTGTAGGGAGGATGGGGCAAGGCTCTTCTCTATGGTGGCTGGTGACAGGACAAGGGGTAACAGGTTGAAACACAGGAAGTTCCACCTCCATATCAGGAAGAACTTCTTTACTGTGAAGGTGACAGAGCACTGGAACAGGCTTCCCAGAGAGGCTGTGGAGTCTCCTTCTCTGGAGATCTTCAAAACCCTCCTGGACTGACACCTGTGCCACGTGCTCCAGGTGTCCCTGCTGGAGTAGGGGAGTTGGACTAGATGATCTCTAGAGGTCCTTTCCAACCTTAACCATTCTGTGATTCTGTGATTCCATTCTGTGATCTTTTTTATGCCACATGCAGAGCTGCTTTGGCAAGATGTCTTCATGAAGCTGGATGGTAGGATGCGGTCTTTTGCTTGGGGGTTTTCAACTAAAATAAGTTGTATGTCAGAAAAGAAGAGGTCGTATATTTTTAGATAATACATTTGTTATATATTGATGTCCTTACTAAGACATCTCTATTAAAATATGAGTGATATGGTTCAAGCCTTAGATATTTATTACATCACTTTTCAGCAATAAGCATGATAAAAATTAGTTTTAAAAGTGAGGAGATGCTCCAGATCATCAAATGACACTCTTTGCTATATATTTTTTAAATTTATACTTTCTTTTCAGTCATCTGCATATGAACATTTGATTAGCATCCACTTGTTTAAGAGAGCATATCAGGTTATCTGGCTGAAGATAACCAATCTTTTTTCAATAAAAGCTTGAAAACACTACACAGATGTGCTTGAGTTAAAAGGAACTCACTCTCCACTTTGAGACATGTAGATGGATTGGGT
>NW_010576409.1:91900-116756 GCF_000705375.1 Tinamus guttatus | reverse complement strand
AGGGAAAATATAATATTCCATAATTAAGATTTCTAATGAATTGCTGTGTTAATCCATACAGTGCATGCATGTTGCAAAATTTTCCTGGCTTAATTAGTGCACTTGCTGATTATGTTGATTTCCTGATGTACACACTGATTAAGCATTGTCCATACACTGAGGCTTGAAGCAGGATCAGTCTATAAAATAGTACCTAGTCATTTAACTGGAGACTCGCAATGCAAATAGATCAACTTATGTAAAATTAAATTAGTTATAATAGAACCCATTTTGACTGAGCAGCTGGTGACACATTATAAACAGAATTCTCTTGTTATGCAAAATAAGGGGCTTCTGCTAACAGATGCTTATATACTTTTGAGCTATGAAAAAAAAGTCAGATTATGTTTAAGGTCTAAAATTAATGAAAGAAAATAAATTCTGAGTTTGTTCAGTAGCACTCCGCACTGTATCTTGGCATTGCTATTTGAATAATAGTAAGGTCAACTAGCCCTTTGCAATGCTCTGTGTGGAAACTTAAAAGTGAATAACAGTTAAATCATTAGTCTCTCAGCTAGCACATTAATCCTGGTCTTTTTAATAAGTGCTGGCTGCCAGTGGATTTTTGGAAGAACCATTAAGATGTTGGTATGGACCCATAAAACCTTAATTATTTTGTTCTTTCAGAAGAAAGTGACTATTTTGTCTTTATTATTCTTTGGGAACATCATTTTAAATTGACTATAACACTCAAATTAGACATTAAGAATTAGTGGTGAGATGTTCCTGATCAGTATTTGACAACGAAGTATACTTTTTTTCCTAGAAATGTTATCACCTATATCTAAAAGTGTTAAAGTTTCAGTGTTTTCTCTTGGTGACAGAAGGCCTAGTGGATTGCATGAATGAGGTAGATGTAATTTTTAAACAAGTCAAGTCTAAATGAAAATTTTCTTGTTCAATGGATTTAACACTTACTATCTGAAGACAACATTTTGTGAAGTAGACATTTATAGTGGGACTTATGGGCTGTTTGGATCATTTTGTTGTTCTGTGTTTGAGAGTACCTGTCTCACCAGAACTTCAGTCCTTAACTGTCTTTCTAAATGCACTACAATGCCAATTAATGCATAGTAATCATTTAAAGAATCACAAAGTGAGTAATAGCTCTGCTAGGTGAATTAGGAAAATAATTGAATGTTTTTACTCCATTCCTGGTATTTGTGACTTTTCTAGTGATTCAAACAAACGCCCCTACTAAGAAGAGTTAAAAAATATTGGCTGATCCATTCGCAATCTGGCAGTTCTTTCTGGGATTACTGAGTTCTGATTTAAAATCAGTGGACTCTACATAGATACAGGTCCAGAGTTTTAAATCATAATATTTTAGACAATGCCAATGTGGAACATGGTCCAGTATGGATAGATGTAAATCATAATGATTTAAATCTCCAATTATTATTGTCATTTAAATCAGTAAGAAATAAATCTTAATTAAAAATACATATAATTGTTTTACATTTGCACTCCTTTTTTATTATTTGTTTAAGCAAGATTTAACTATGAAGGTGTTGCTTTTTCAGCTATTTTGTTCACTACTTTTCAACAAACTGGACAATGCACTAACTTCCCATTTAACTGATAACATATCTGTTTTTTTTTCATTTATCTATTTGGTGCATTTCGTTTCAAAAGGCTAAATTGCATTTATTTTTTATTTAAATTCCTGGATATATATCCATTTTTTTCCACCAGCAATGAGTCCCCTTTTTAAGCATGAAATGCCAAATTTTGAACTGTCTCATTTCCAGTAATATTAGGAGGAGACAAATTTAGAATGAATGACAATGCTCATGAATATATAATAGGAAAATATATATGTTTTAACAGTGATGTTAGGTTATACTTAATTTTGAATTACGTGTCGAAAAGCAATGTGTGCCTCTTCTTTCAGACCATTTATACACTAAAACCTTTTTAAAATAAAATCTATCTTTAGATACAGTTCCTTATTCTGTCATTAAAATAATTTCCTCCATAATCATTTCAGATTTTAATACTGCAGAAATGAATTAAAGTGCATGAGCCTTTTGGGAGCACTGTTTGGTTTAACGCAATCCTAGTCCAAAGAGTTTGCAAGAAAAACTCCACTAATAAAAAAGTGCCTTTATTTTTTGCCTAGTGTCATGCAATAGTTGAGTGGCTGGCCTTTATGTTCTATTGGTGTGTCTGTAAGTATGATAGGAATGCAGGACTAAAATTTGTGAAGGATGCTATGATCTAAGAGTATAATGAAAGATTTTAAAAACTGTTCAGTTCACTAATCAAAGACATCATACAAATTTAGCTTAATGGGTTTTAACAAATAGCAACATCAACCAAGTAGCAGAGTAGTACTGAACTGAATCCAAATCAAAATTTTGGAAACGAGGGCATTTGCTTGGATTTTTAGACACCTAAATCTCTGGTCCATCAATGACCATAGTACATGTCATCCTTTTGCACTGTCTCAAAGATACTGGCAAAAATCAATCTGAATTTAAGTACTTGAAATCATTCCAAATTTATACATACATACATATCATTATTCTTTCACTTTTGATTCTGTTTTTCAGCAGCATTTAATGGTGATGAAGCATCCAGCCAACTAGAAAACATTTAATGCTAGCTAAGCCTTTGTACAACAGAAGCAGAGGCTAATAATCTCATACCTGGGCACGGGTTATTGTGATCACAGTTTACATTCATGAGACTGTCTCTGCTGTCTCCCTCTTTTATGCCCAGAAAAAAAGGAAAAACATCCAGCACTCATTCCAGACCGAAATTTAAACAGCCAAAAATCATTCTACTGTTAAGCAAGAAGACAATACAAAGCAAGCAAACTAAATCCAAATATGTTTAAATTGTTGCTTTATTCTACATGGCCTTTTCATGTGATGAAAGAAAAAAACACGTATCACAGCCCTGAGAAAGTGTAAAGCTTCATATTTTTCCCCATTTCTAAAACATATCAACTACAGAATGTTGGTGTGTTAGATCAAAATTAAAACCACATGAACTGAAATATGAAACTTCATGCTCAAAAGAACTAAGAAAGTTCCCAAGACACAACCTTAATTTAAAGAAGCAAAATTACAAGTATTCATGCAGAGCAGTATTCTCCTGCTCTACTTGAAAATGTGCAGCTCTCTATTATGGAAAGGCAGTAGCCCCTCTATAGTTAGGGTTGCAATCAACTTCCATTATAAAACCCTATTTTAGCCCCCTGTAACTTCGCCTTGAAAAATTGGAATACAAATTGCCATATTTTCTCTAAATGAAGAGTAAATGAGGATTTTTTGTTTGTTTGGTGGGTTGGGAGGTCTAGGCTTTATTTTTGCTTTTTTTGTGTGTGAAATTGAGGGGAAATGCTTAATATTTACAAAGTTTAAGCTACTAAGAAAAAACTACCCTGATTTGATTTTTTCTTGCCTTTTTTTTTGTCTGTTGCTACCACATCTCCCCTTAGTAGTTGACATGTTTCTTATGCCTATCAGGAGGGATAGGCCTAATTTTGCAAAACATTCAAACTGCCTTTGCCAAACAGGAATGGTTTGCTGGTGTCTTCCGTAGAAATAAGATCAGGCAACCTGAACAACTTTTTTTGGAAGCAGTTCCATCTGGCAGCATGGTATGCACTTCAAAGTGAATCATAAAGTGCATGTGAATGCCCATGGAGTTTCTGAGCAAGTGTCCAATCTCCCAAGATCTCTAGATATTCTTTGTTGGTGTTTCAAGAAGGAGATAAATAGGCAATGACTGAGAGTCAAACTAAAAGATAATTTTAAGAAAGACCAGAAGAAACCAGAAACTTGGCCAGGAATGGTTGAGGAGGGCAATCCAGAGCCTGCCTCCTTCCACTGCGGTGGATACCGACCACATCCAGTATTCAACTTGATTTATCATGGTTGGCCCATTTCCCAGGATTAGCTCCAGAATTGCCACTGGCCATGCAGGCTGCTCAACAAACTGTGTAAGAAAAGAAAGGCAGTGTAGCCCAAGAAAATGTACTTCCCTCCTTCTTCAGATAGTTGCTATCCCACCCTTGAACTGAGCCTTTTAAGTTCTTTATGATCTCTCCGATATACTACAGAAAAATATGGCTTTTCCATTAATTCTGTGTAAGCTGTTTTGAATAGGTTTATAGTTCTGCTTATTGTCATTTTATTCAAACAATGTATTTAACATTAGAAGGAGTTTTGTTTGTTTGTTTTTTGTGCCTAAGGACTTTATATCATTTTATATGAAAAGTTACATGTGTGTGTGTATGCATGCATATAAACATGGACATCTTTTTATAGATACAAAAAAAGAGTTTATTTTGCTTATACCTGTTTTAGTGGTATGGATAGGCATAAGTTTGTTTTGTACTGTATTATAATATCAGGTATTATAAATATTTCATGTTTTGGAATGGTATTTTTTAATGCTGACAAAATGTCTCAGAATGTACGTTAGATTAAAACTGTGATTATGTACACACAGTTTTGCATACATAGCTGCTTCTCCTATGTCAATGTGAGATCACTGTGTACATCATGGCATACTAGGCTCTTAGAATATGCTCTAATAAAGTTATACTAAGTTTTAACATGACAATTGCAATAATAATAAGAAATACACTATAATTTTTGAGATTTTAACAATGAAATCTGTCAAATTTTAGTAGTATAGAAAAATTTGTGCTACGAAGATAGCTCTTGACCAAATTGGGCTGTTTTCTGTAAGACTTGTCTAAAAATGAAGGAACAGCGTGAAAAGTATTAGCTACTTTTCACAGAAAGAAGGAAAAAATAATACTCGATCTATTAATACTCCATCTCTTTATATCCACACAAGTTTTTAAGCTTTATTTTTTTTTAATAACTAATTTTTCCTCATAATGTTCAGATATATTTGAATCTTGCTTTGCCGTTCACACTCCTTAAAATTCAGGAGTAGTCTGTATGATAGACACATGTAGAGCGAAGGGCTAAAAACAACATGCAGGACTTTCACAGAAGGAGCATATGTCAGGTATCAAGTAAAGACATTGATGGCACTGCTGTTAGGTTTTCCTGTAAATTGGTGAGAGAGCAGCAGAAGAGATTGTCAAGGACAATTCCTAATACGTGGCTATCAGTATAAGAAGGTTTGAGATGCAAGGGTAGGGAGATCTGAGGACAAGAACTTAGATTGAAAAGTCATCATTCAGTATATGAAGGCCTACCTGTTGCCTTCTAAAATCTGGAAAACTTTAATAAACTGTGGTAAGTAACAGAAAAGAAGGCAAGGGCTTGCCTACAGACAAATACAACAGATGTTTCCCAAAAAGAACCTAGAGACCACTTACTAGCAAAGCTATGGATGGACTTCAGTGAAATGGCTGTAAGAAAAAGTATCAAAGGAACAGAGAGAGAGGGACAATTGTCACAGATCAGGGTATACAAGTTATGATGCGTTTTCAGCTTCTAAGGAAAATGTGTATGGTGAGATAAATGGATTTTGTGTTAAGATTTCAAGAACTTGTTTGTTCTGTTGGAAAGAATGATTTTCCCAAACAAAATTTAGTCTGATGCTATAAATAAATACCTGTTTTGGAGTTTTAGAGGTTAATACTGGAAGTGTTAGAGGTAAAATCTCTACTTATAACGACATTTCTGATAGTAAGTGAATGGTAGAAATGACACAAATTTTAAACATTTGAGTAACACAGTATAGGCAGCAATTGTTGCCTTCAATCAAATCAATAATTTACAAGTCAAAAATTGTCTAAAGTAAGGTCATTTAGCATTTGAGTCAAGATGTATAACAACTAGAAAATTACTAAATTCTGACATGGTATGACATTGTGACTCAAAAGGAATTTTCTGGATGACCAGCTATATCAATTACAAATGAAAATTTGGTAGTATATGTGATAAAAAGTTTCTAACCACAATAGGATTATTGTTTTATTATTTATGCATTTAATAATACAATTAGGAGAAAAAAGCATTGCAGTTTTTTTTTTAATTTGCAGCAAGAGGTAAGAAAATTTGTTATTCTTAATATTTGACCTAATGATGATTTTTTTTGAAAGACTTAATCTATATTATCTACATCTAATTTTCAGTGTCTATTAAATAACTCTTTTCACTAACTTATTAAGGCTATATATTAGAGTAAATAAGACTGCGAAGAGGAAAATATTTTAGGTTTCCAGTTATAGTTCAGCATGAATTACTTAGCAATGTTCTAATCACATTTTCTGTGAGAGGTACATTCTTAACCACAAAACCCATTAAGGGTGGATTTTTTTGCATTTTCAAGTGAATAGGAGTCCCCAATAACTTGAGTTTTCCTATGGAAATTCTACGAGAACTGGGTGCTTACCTGAACTGTGTGATTTTGAAGAATCTCACCTGAAATATCTGTTTTGAATTCGATAGTAGAATGACATGAATATCTAAATCTTTTATTTTTTCTCTAGGATACAATTAAGTAAACATTTAAGAAAGGGTGTGAAGAGAAAAAAATGAAATCTTCCTGTAATTTAATTTCCTTGTTAACATTAGGTCAGATATCCTTTCTTCTCCACTTTTTTATTCTTCTAAATGGAAATTTGTGAAATAACACATTGTATAAAAGCAGTTAAGGTATTTTTTTCAAATGTTCTTTCAAATCTGAATGTTTAATGAATTCTATGAATTTTTTTGTTATAAATACATATCTCAGTTTCCTCAGTACGAGACTGCTAACATAACTCACATAGCTCACTCCAGACTGATTTATTATTTTTATTCAACCAGGTGCTACATATGAGGTTGGCAGTATTTTCAACACTGCTGTCCGTAATGAGTCGGCACTTGGTGTTTGACAATGCCAGTGTGTACAATGAATTGACTGGCACTAGTAGAGAATATTTCACTCCCTTACCATTTTATGAAGAATCAAGCTTTTTTTTCTCCCATAATGCTTGTTATAAATGAGTATATCTTCTGTAATCCATTTGAATTGTTTGATATCTCTGCACTTTCAGATTATTTAGTGATGATTCTGCTGTGCTAATATATGTTCTTAGAAATACATCTGTCATGCTGAAATTTCTTTCTAATTATATTTTCATTGTTTATTTTTTTTCTTGCTGGGTCTTTTAGGCATTTTGTAACTCTTTAGATATTTTAAGTAGGCCCTAAGATTTTCTTTTCATCATGTTATATGCAGAAATATAAAAAATGTGTAGAAATACATCATCCAACAAATTTCAAGACCTTGCAAGTATGAAGCAAAAAGTGAGGGCAGGATTTGAAGTCAGAGATTGTTTTTATTTTTTCTCAATGTGCTTTATCATAAACGAGTTCTGTCTTTTTAAACTTATCTAGGGTATACTTTTGCGATATGTAGAGCGTATATGTATTCTGCAGAGATGTGGAAATGTTTTTTCATTGTAGCAATCTTGATGAATACGAATATAAGCCAGTTTCATGTAAAACATTTAATTTTTTAGTACTATTTAGTACAATATTTATAAGTCATCATACATACATCATGCATATTACACTTCATTTTGTCATAAACAAGCAGATTGGGACTTAAATGTTTAAAAGTTTAAATGTTGCTATTAAAATTTTGCAATGCAAAGTTTTGATAATTTTGAAGCACTACAATCTATATATGTATGTATATATATAAAATATATTGTCAACACAAACATGAATCTTTGCCAGTTTCATGTTATCTTTTATCTTGCTGGCTATGCATAAACAAAGTTGCGTTAAATTTGTACTTTTGAAGGACTGATTTAATTAGAAAGATTTTTTTTTCTCCTTCTTTATGTGCCTCAGTGCAATTTGAGAAATAGATTCCAGAACCTGTTTTTCAGCAAACAGTTTTGAAGCATATGCAAAGAGAAGAATAAAAGAGGAAAAGAGAACCTGTATTTAGAGGTTTCCTTCATCCAACAGTCCTCCCAAGATGTGAGAGGACTTGAATAGTTTTGCTAAATGAGTTCTACCTTTGAGATAAATGAAACATTTCACAATCCAGGACTATATGTAGCATAAAAAGACAGTGACATATATGCTAATCTTACTCCATAATCAGTTAGGATCATGCAAAGCAAATTAGGAAATAAAACTAGGGGGGAAAAAAAAGCTCCATCTGGTTCTTAAGACAGTGGCCAGTCTCTTAAATAACACAAGCTGTCACAAAAACATCATTCCTATAGTACTATTTGTTGGCTTTCTGTCTGATAACAAATCCACTTCAAGGGATTTCAGTTTTCCACAGGCTTGGGCCACACTTACCCTTTCAGTTCACCATAATAGCAACATTCATGAGTTATTCTCAAATTAGCAGAGCTCAGAATGAAATGCATGGAAGTAAGAATGTGAATATACACTATACTTGAATAGTACTGCAGAAAGAAATAGGAGCTAGTCCTCACAAAACTGCCTTTTAAAACTCCAGGCTTTCATTTTTTCTGAGTTTTTCTAAAATAGGAGCAGAAAACTCATCAGGAGCATTACATTTAGAAAATGGTAGTTATAAAATCTATACCACAGTGTGGGGTAAAGATATAAAATAGACTGCACTTGGCATTTGTTTGTTTTTTAAATACTTCATTTGCTGGCTAATAACATCTGTTACCAGGTCAAATGCTGACCATTCTGGGTGCTGTACAAGTGTATGATAGGTAACAGTACTAGACGTTTGAAATATTGATATGCAACAGAAATGTGATGAAAGGTTTACCTTTGTAGACATGAACCTCTGGAGAAAGCTAATAACACTGGCACGTCTGTCAATACTGCCAAGCTAGTGTAGAGCCTTATCATAACAGGGAGAGGATGCCCAGGCTCATGAGGCACGTACTTCTGGAGTTGCTTATTACTAGCTTCAATGGTTGTCTCATCCTTTTTTAGAATGGTTTTCCTATAGCGGGTGTAATGTCCATAAAATGCTCATAAAATGTTTCCTTTTTCTTCAAATATACACACAACTTCTTCAAGGTGTGTGGACGTCATGCAGAGGAGTCATAGAGTCATAGAATCCTTAACGTCGGAAGGGACCTCTAGAGTTCACGTAGTCCAACCCCCTGCACATGGAGGGTCACCTAGAGCACGTGGCACAGGGCTACGTCCAAGCGGGCCTTGAAGATCTCCAGAGATGGAGACTCCAGCAGAAATTGCTTTCAGCAGTCCCACCATTTTTGAAGAAACTGGCAGTATCAGAAATAGCAAGCTTCATGCAGCTCTGTGCTGCAGAGCAGCACACAATTTCTAGCACACAATAGAGTTTCCAGAACATTTCTTCAGTTTTACTTAAATGTCAACCCCTCTGTAGCAGAGGAAGACAAAAGATTCTCCATTTTTTTCCAAAAGGCTTCCAGGGCGGGCAGTGTGGGAGGAAAAGCCATGTTCTGTTTCTTTAGCATTGTTGAACATTATTTCTAAATAATTAAATAGTTACTCATTCACCCAAAATATTTAAGCAAATGAAAGTTGTGACATGTACGGCGTGAGCAGAGACTGGATATTTTGTTTGCTTACAGGTAAAATGGTGATTTCTACTCCTTCCTGTCCAAGTATTAGATAAATAGCAAATTACTGCACTGCATTTCTTCTCCCCGCTTCACATTTATGAGGCAACGTACAGAAAAAAAAAAATCCCTTTGAAACTTTTCCTTAAAGGCATACAACAAATCCCCCAGGAAAATTTCATATCCTGAAGAGGGCCTTGTGCTTGCGTTCAATAGTCCCAGATAGCACAGGAAGTGCAGAGCTTGGTGCTCTGAACCAAGAGTCCCTTACACATGCAGCCCACATGGAGAGGGTTGCAGGATAAAGCTCCCCCCATCCCCACCCAGGAGTGTGGCTGCCTTTGTCATTTTAATTGGCCTGTGTTTGTGGAGTGGGGCCTCTATTTACTTATGGCTTGGGGCTTGTGTTTACCAAGCCTGGTGGAGGCCAAGTGTCATATCACTGAAGCTTAGTTCCTGCAAGCTCTCCCGCTATATCTTGAGGCACTTTTCTTTTCAATATCTGTGCCTGTCTAATTCGTGAGCTTCTGTGAAACAAGCACAGGAGGGTACAAGGCCTACAGGGAGGAATTACACCTAATTACTCAAATAATTGCTAGGCTGTTGCCTTCTTAGTCACTGAAAATAATTTCCAGGTCCCTGGCTTTTATAGATAGTCTTCTAGAGGCAGGAGGACACAGCCCCCTTTTTAACTCAGCCCATTCACTCACAAAATCAGAACACTCGAGCCTGCAAAATTAATAAGCACCACTTCCATTACATATATTTTAGGTTGTTGTTGCCGTGGCGATAAAGTCAGGGACATTGAATCTCCTCTGTTGAGCCATTGTTATCATCCCTGGCCATCTGCTGCAGAGGAGTGATATTCCATCTCATTTGCATGATGACTGATATATGGGAGGTTTGGAAGGACATATGCCACAGCAATCATGTGATGAAAATTAAAGTGAAAGTTTTGGGCCCAGAGCCGAAAAAAATCTGTGTATGCGCATGAGGCTGTTGATGTGCAAATGTGAATCATATTGAGAAGGTCTGAATAGGGAGGTGTGACGTAAAGAGGGGACACAAGCGCAGGTGCTTATCTCTAGGCAGTCAAAGGCACTGGATGTCATATCATGGGAACTACCTTTCAAAGACGCATCTTTAGTGCACAGTTCAGCACACAAGGGAGGAGAAACATATAAGTTTTGGAAACAAAAATAAAGTAAGTTTAACAACTTTTTCACGCTATTCTGAACCCATTGATCTTTAAGCAAGTTGTAATGTTAGTAATTTTCTGTCTTTTTTATGATTTGTGCTCTTATTTTGAAAAATACAAAAAAAAAAAAACTTGTCCTTAGATCAATGCTGAAAGCTTGAGACATTCGTATTAAGAAGTTTGAGGTTTTTTAATCCATATTTAAAATGCTCTCTGCAAACTTTTCTTTTTGTTTAAATGACACTAATGCTGTTTCTTCCACAATGTATGCTTGGTCATTATCTTAAATGCTATTTTGGGTCTCAATTAAAAAATAGCTACATGTAACTGCTTTGAGAAAGCTTTCTGAATAAAATGTCATGGTGTAATTGCATTTATACTGCCTCACTAAAGCCTTTGTTCATATACATTTTAGAATTGTGCAAATTTGCAGCTCTAGCTATTTTATTTGAGGAAATGATCACAAGGACACTTTTTTTCTAATTTTGAAAAGTTACTGAAGTTAAATACTGCTGTTGCAAAAATAAAAGGAGGAAAAAAAAAAAAAGAGGAAGACGGGAGAGGGAGAGAGTGGGACCACTGTATTTGTAGGGATGATTTGATATATTCAAGATCACTTGCAGTTATGTGTGACATACCAAAAATGTTTATCATGATATTTTAGAAATCTTTAAAATAATGCATAATGTTTTTTAAAGTGAAGATTGCTGATCAGTGTATTTAATGTCATTACTCTACACGAAAAAAGAGGCTTTCAAAGCATGACATTTAAATCATTTAAATTATTGGGGATTCAGAGAGTGAATTGAGAGCTTCTGATTAAAAAAGCGAATACTGTACACTTTATAATGAATGTGTGTGTCAGGAAAATCTTTAGAAAGTTAAATGACAGTAATATCAGGCAAGGTTGAAGAATGAAATGGACCTTCTGGGACATTCTGCAGCAGAATAATTTTTATGAAATAGAATTTGATACTAAAGAAAGTCTGTTTAACACTCTGATCAGCAATAGCTCTCTCTCTCTCTCTCCCCCTCTGACTTTCTTTTGTCTTTAACAAAGCACTCAGTTCAGATGTTTGTCTTCCTTCATATGTAAATAGCAAGACTATCTTCTGCAAGGTGCTGTGTGATTTTTTTACCTAATAGATTATAAAAGAACAAATCCCTGATTTTATCCTTAAACTGCATGAGTGAACTTTGTCAGTTAAGGATCTTTCTCGGATTGAGAACAACCATTTATTATATCTTTTTTCAATTAAATTAGTTAAGTTAATTGTGTAGAAGTGTCTTTGGTTGGGCTGTGCAGTGGTTCTGTAATTCTCAGGGAAAATTAAAGCACTTAAGATGAGAGCTTTCTCTAAAAAAATAATATATTTCTGTTAAAAGGTGACTAACAAATAATCCAGATTCATAATGAGCAATAGACTTTATCTCCTAACTTCCCAGTTTGGAGCATTTTATTTTTACTTGTAAATATCATCTGTGTGTATTATAGTACTTTCATGCCTGCAGGCTAAGATTACCAGTCTTCCTTTTTTTCCTCCTCCTTCTAAATATTCAATTACTCAATGGTAATTATTATTATGTGGCCTTCTTGGCTTACTGCATTATTAGATTAATATAGATTTCTTGTGCCAAATTAGCGGAAATCACTGTTATACACAACAACGAATCACTTTTTTTTTTTTACTTTGTTGAATAACAGGAGGACTTCGACATCATAATGTTTTATTTTTCAGACTTTAATGTAATATGTCTTTGAAAAATAAGAGTTAGGGAGAGGGCAAAATTTGTTTAGATTTCTCTTCTGGCAGTTTCTAATAAGTAGAAACTTTGTCTAAATTGTAACTTAGTGCTCTTAAAAAATCATAGCTAGAAACTTTTGTGAATTAAATCGTGTTTAAAGCCCCTGGTCTCTCGTTATTTTTTCAGAGGTATGTAGCAGACAAAAGAAAAAGGAAAATGAAAGAAAAGGAGCTGTCCAGGGTACTGCAGTTGAGTAGCGTGAACACTGTCAAATAAATAATCTTATCAAATAACTTTTTAAATATATACTTATACGCTAAAGTTTTTCTCAAAGTTTCAAAGAATCCAGGTTTTTAAGTCTGAATTAAACTCTGAGTATAGCAGAAATGTTTCTAGGGTACTGTCATAATGTAAACAAAACAAAACAAAAAGAAACAAAAACAAACAACAAAAAAAAACAGATCTCAACCTTGCATTATTTGTTTGCTTTTGAAATGAATTCTTGTCCTTATGTGACCTGAAATGTGTAGTTGCAAAGCTACAGAAATGCAAATGATAATATTTGTTTGATATGAAATGAAAAAAAAAATAGTTAAATTGAAAGTTTAACATCATGAAATTCAAAATCCCAAGCGGTATATAAACATTAAAAGAAACTTTGGACTGCTAATCCTAGGAAATGAGTTTTATGGATTGAATTCAACAAGGCTTCAGAAATGGTTCCATCTGCTGCCTAGCAGCTGGTGAAAGGATAAATTTAATTCATTAATTCATTTGGAAAAAAGGATCCAAGTAGTAAAGACTTCATTGCTCATAATGCACATAGGTGGAAATCAAATCCGAAATTAGGTTCAGTTGATCATCTTTGATAATGAGAAACATTTTCTTTGCTATTTTTACAATGAACTTGATCAGGCAATTGACAATATATTGATTATGTGCTGTTAACCGATATTGCCATGACTTGAAAACTTGAGAGCAATTATGAAACCCTGAAAGCCTTTTTTTCTTTTTTTTTCCTGTGAGAAACATCCCCTACTTCAGGAGTTACATATTATGTAGGTTTAGAAAGATGGAATATCTCACTGAAGCAATAGCAATTTTTTATTAATATTTGCAATTTCTTTCCTATTAAGTGAATTTGTTTATACAAATTACCAGGATAATAAGTAAACAAGTAGATTCACAGATAAATCACAATAATTCAAAATCATAATAACAAATGCAAAGATATTATGTCTTTATTTTTCTGAGTTATAAAGTTCATCTATTTTCCCTTTCTGTCCTCAGCTATTTTTTTTTCACAGTACATATTGAAAACTTGTACAAGAGTGATGGGGAAAGAAGTTAAGGACTGAGGAAGGCAAAAATTGGAATGTCTAGAGTTTTAAAGGAAAAATTATTTGGGCAAATTCGTCGACCATAAGTCGTTCTTTTAAGTCCTAGGTATACATTTATAAAAAGTGTTGCAAGCTCTAGATGCAGGCATTTGCCTCTATCTCTAAACCACAAGCAAGGACTGAAAAGTTATCTAAGGTCTTTGAACCTCGAGATGGTTAGTTGCCTGTGATAAGGCTCTTGTTCACCTTATAGCAGGCGCACAGGTGAACGTGCCTCTCATTACTTGTTGATGGATACACAGGGCTGATTAACCTGTTATCCTGAAGGCAGCTAAATATCTGCCAGTGCCTATTTTCAATGTTTCTGCTCGAGATGGCGATTTCATGAATGATATTTGGCTTTTCCTGTTTTCTCTGTAGCCCATAGCTCACTGTGGTGGGTTTGTTGGATTTACTATAAAGGTTCTGTTCGCACCCTGTGGGTTGGGTTAAGAATTAGGATTTATGCATTTACTTCTACTGTTGCATTGTTTATACAGCTTTGGTTTAGTTTTGATCCCTTTTTTTTTGCCTTTGAGGCTCTTCCACAGTGTCAGCTGCTGACTGATAGTAGGAGAACGGCCTCGTGGTGTGAATGAAAGGGACCTAGCGGTTGGTAAACAGAGATAAGGAATAAATAGAGCACAGGCAAAAGGAGATAGTTCTGTGGGAGCCCAGATTGCCGCCAGTCTGTTCAAGTGAGATGCAGTGCCTGTCCTTTTCCCAGATTAAATTAGTGTGCGAAATCTCCAGTGACCTCCTCCCCTTCTCCCCATACTCTTTAGCCAAGCTGAACAGCCTCTGCTGTAAAGTATTCATTTTATCCAGGGACAAGTTGGACAATAGAACTCTCCCTGTTACTTATGGACAGCTGTCGTCATTCATAGGAGCTTTTCAACATTTCATTTTTCATGAGAGTTAAAAAGGGTTTTACCTTGTAACTGACGAGAGGGTAGAAATGCAAAAATGCCAACCCTGAGGTTGCCATACTAAGGAAGTTAATAAGTAAATGCCATTCTCCCCCCGCACACACATCCTTTCCCCAGCATGTGAAAGGCTGCGTATTTTGGTACTGCTGCTGCTCTTATTTAAAGGGGTTTAATTGTGATAACGCAATTACACTGAAGCATGACTGCATAGAGATATTAGCCAGAGAGACACAGCAATACACAGGGCCCCCAAGGTTCCCTAAATTAAAGGTGACCAGGGCAGACCCTGTGGAGTGCCCCTCTCCCTTCTTTGCCCTTGCTTTTACCTGTATCTCCTATCACTTTATTACCTGCAAATAAGGTAAAGTAAGGAAAAGTAAGTACTCATGAGATACCTCCATCCTGTCTTTTTTTCTTTTTTTTTTTTTTAAGTGATTTACTGCAAATATATTCAGCATTTTGACTGATTAAATAGACCTTCGGCAACCTTGAGGGTCACTGTGTAGAGTATGTACATAGAAAATGCATCAGCCCATTGTACCCTGGCAGCTAATGAGATTGGTCGTTAAGTAAATGACACAAAGCCTACAAAAAAAGCTTAGCAGCTCACTAGAGTATCACAGAGTGTCCCTGCACACCACACAACGACACAAACAGTGGACTAACCTAGCCCACCCCTGCTTTATTCTACATCACTGCTTCCCTGATGTCAGCGTGAGAGGCAGAACAAAGGCTAAAAGGCACACGGTAAGTCAGTCTGACAATTATGCCCTAGGGAGAAAGTAGAGCAAATCTTAGCCTAACCATGGGGTTGAAAGTCCGTTTCTAGACAAGTAGGTCATAATGAAGGGATTGTTTTCCCTGTCACTTCATGGAGGGGAGGCAAAAAAAATGTCACTGGAATCAAGGCTGGGTTTCTTTCTCGTGGTTTGTTTCCTTTTCTCTCGTTTTTGTTTGCCAGCTTGCAAAAGTTTCTAGAATTCCAAAAGTAGTGTGAAGCAGGATGTTTTGTGAACTGGATATTGTAATTAAGGCATAAGGAAATAAGCATTCTTCATAGGAGCTGCCACATAATAAGCACCACCTCAGACGTATATTAACATCAGATGAACTTTACAGGCAGAAAGTTTCTTTTTACTTCTCTCTAAAAATCTGCTGAAAATATATTATGCGTGTGAGTATATAGCTCAGTCCACTAGCTTGCTGCTTCCACTCCTGAATAAATAGTACAGCTGTTAGAATTATG
This sequence comes from Tinamus guttatus, assembly GCF_000705375.1. Next base: position 100,738 of record NW_010576409.1, on the reverse strand, counting down.
TGGACATAAATTAATTTTTTACTATAAATTTATTTTTTTCCACAGAATTTTACAAGATGTCTTTCTCAGTGTTGCCTTTTACATGAGCTGAAATTAAAGAAAGAGTTGAAGATCTGTTGTTAAGCAGTTATACAGTCATTATCCATTTTCTTTACACAGCAACAAAATATTCAGTTGATGTCCTGTAATTGCAGTTGCCTGTCTGTGTATTCAGTGATAAAATCTGTTCTATCAGCGTTTGAGTTTAATATCTCAGGTCCTTTATTTTGCTGAAAAATGGCAACAGGAAGTTACCAGAAAGTCTTCTTTGCATTACTAAAATATTTCTGTCTGCTTTGTACTTTGGAGACTCAGGTTAGATTCAAAAGAATATGATATTATTACAAGATGTCTGAGTGAATTAAGTTTTTGTTTTTTCTTAAAACATTGAAAAACATACAAAAATTATGTTTTAAGAATGCTTTCTCAAATATAAATAGTTTTAAAAGTGGAGTTAGATATCAGCCTACTTTATAGCTGGATTTTGTTGCTTTTGTTTAGGAAGAGTTACTTAATTTGAGAAGGCACTTATACAAGAAATGTTTGTATAGATATGTCAGGATAACCTGTTTAATTAAAACTCTTCATAGGACACAGAAGTCAGTTCACTATGATGTATTGCTTACACAGGAACATTTTTAGTACACAGGCAATAGAAATAAAATCATGGCTTATAGAAAGTAAGATAAAATGTGTCTTTTTAATTCATGTGTTTGGGGATTGCTTGCAAAGGTGTATGTATGCATATAGAAGAATCTACACATGCATATTGATATAACAGTATACATATGCAAAAGACTGTGTTCACCTGTACAATACTACTAGGAAATTGAAAATCACTATATATTAAGTAACAGATGATGTCTGCTTTTTACATCTTACAATATTTCCAACTTAGGAAATTTAATGAGGGAATAAGCAAATACAAGTGAAATTCTATATTCCTTTTTTTACATATGTCTAGATATTTGCATCTCAGCAACATCTTTTCCTTATGTTATCTCAGAAAATATGCAGACATCAGAAAACAAGCTTGCTTTCTCAGCTGAGTCCCACAATTCATACCTAATTCTTAAATCAGCAGAGATTTAGTAAGCTACAAGGTTCTGACACACTTTTGGTTTGAACTTTGCTAATACGAAGTTCTCAGTATGTTTTAACATATAAGATTTGAAAGTATTTTTTGTTCAGTTGCATCGACGAGGCTTTTAAAAATGTAGATGTCCCTGTCACACAGTGATTAAGATTTTTACATGACTATGTGAATAAGAATAAAGGGTATTTGATATTACAGCATCCAGCACATTATTGAACAAGTTCAGCAGTGAAAAGTAGAGAGTGATTTCATAGGGATGATGCACATGCAGCAGTGCTGCAAAAGTAATAACAAGACTATAATCAGACAGGTTGAGCCACACTAAGTTTCGTAGTTTTTCATAGCTTCATTCATTTTTATCTTTTCTGTCATTTCTTTGGTATAACTAAGAGAAAAGCAAATAAAACCTTGATTTACGATAATTAATATTGATATCTGAGCTCTCATATAAACAGATAACACATTGAATTTTTAGAAAATAATTTTAGGTATAGACTTTTTAGACTTCATTTCTACCCTTTGCATATATCTTTGTGCCCAGTTCTGGGAATCACCAGTTTCTATCATAAAGTGGGTCTGAAAAGTATTATGGTATTATGCAATCGATTTGAATAAATCTAATTCAGTCTTTTGAATGATAATAGTTTTTCAAGCCAGAAATATCAAAATATCTGATATTCCTGAAGAAGTATTTCCAAGGTCAGTTAAAAACTATCCTCTTGAAGGATAGTTTTTGAAGGATAGTTTTTGAAGGATAGCTCTGCCATTCCAAAATAAAACATTGCAAATAATATGCAAATTAATCTTTATGTCCAAGTACGTCCATATCTATACAGAGCATTTAAACCCAAATCTGTGATTTGGGCTGATTGATTGGTTTTGGAGTGTACCTAGGCTGGATCATTTCTTGAACTTGTAGTTTCTGTGGACATAGCTGTAGATTATTAAAAACTCCATAAACAGAATGAATGCTTCTGAATTTTAATTATCGTGAATCATTTCAGACTAAAGATACGGTTTAATTAGCGATAAAATGTCCTCCTCCTTAACTTTTTTAGTAGTTAAATAAAATCTCTTTGAAGCAGAATTGGTCTCATATATGTTCATGGAAGTCTTTTAAAAATCACTGACAACATTTACCTCCTAAAATCACAGATTTCTAGTTCACAAAAAATGGTAACTTACCATTAAAAGTTGCCTTGCAATGGGAACAAGGCCTACCTTCTCAGGTAGATGATTAGTTACTGAAGCACTTGTACGTGTGTGAGTGAGGTCAGATGGATGACTCACTTCAGTGAAGTAAAGCAGGTAGGTAAGTGTTTTGAAAAATAGGGTTTTAATTGATCTGATAGATTTTGGGAACATCTGCTGGATAATTTTTCGGGTTTGACTTCATACATGAGCATTTCCTTCAATTTTCCCTCTATTACTTTAAAAGTATCTTCCCCCCACCTAACACACACACTTTAAATTAAAGACATTTGAATTTTACCACATTGGAAAGCAAGATCCATCAGAACTTTTGCAAATTAGCATTTCACATGCGGATCAGAATTTCCAATTTCTTCCTAACAGTATTCCTACAGGTGATACTGAGCGTCAGTATGTCAGTTCCTTAAATCTCAGGAGAATATCTGACACCTTCATTGCCCCATCACTCCGCTATTCACCCCCGCTTAGAGCACATGTACAGCAGCTGGATTGGCACAGCAAAGTAGTAATGGTTCCAAAGGCACCGTTATGGACTATCAGGTCAATAATCCTTATGCTAAGAAGGATTTACATGATACAGAGTAATAGCTCTATCATTTCTCAAGTAAAAATCCACTTTCTAACAAGCATTAAAATACTGTGTGATACTCTTGATATTAGAGATATGAAGGCAGTAAAAAAAAAGGTCTATAGTCTGCAATAAAAGTTTGCAATGAAATGTTTTCATAAAATAGATGTTAAAATACTATAGGTCTTATGTAGACAGGTAAAATATTGCAAAATAACATGTTTTTGAAAATGCACCTTGGCTTGTTTTCAAATCTCTTCTTTCTTGTTATAATAGAAAATTAAAGGATATCTATGAATATAATGCCTTCAAAACACTATTTTTATGACACAGTCTAGAAAAAGATTTCACTTGGGGGAACTTCTGTTTGTTTTGTTTTAGTTCATTTTTCTTCTATGTTACTTTCTTCAACTTCAGACAGAAATTGGATGTAGTTGACACAATATGACATACACAATCTAGATTTAATTGCTAAAATAAGTTTCAAGGTATGAAAAACCTTGGTTGGAGAAATATGAGATTGTGGTTTTTGTATTAATTTATTTTACATAATGCAATTTCTTGTGATGAAAAAATATTTAATTTCCCATTTTTGTGGGAAAAATATTTCTTCTGTAACACCTGTAGTTACTCAGGCTGGATAAATGAGAATACAAGCAATGGAAAATCACAGATCATAAACTGAAAGAAGTACCGTAGCAATAGAAATAAAGAGATTGAACACATATATTTCTGTTGCACCTCTAACATTTTATAACATTACATATTATTTTGAACAATGGGTTTGATGAGAATCATCCCAGCTTAAGCATGAGCATAAGCATGAAAAATATAATAATACAAGTGCAACTGAATATATAAATCACTGTAAATAACATTGACACTTGGTCAAAAGAAAGAAAAATGTCTAAGGCTTAAGTGTATGGTCAAGCTACTTTATGGATAGCCCTTCCCATTATTTTTGTGGGAAACAGTGCTGTCTACAAAAAGGGTTAAAGAAAATGCATTCTGTTGCATCTGCTTACTAAATCCCTTACTTTAGTAGAAATTCAAATTTTGTAAAGATTATTCGTTTTATTGATGCATATAATTATAATCACAAGCCATCTGCTGATTTGGCAGGCATGGTTAAAATTCTCTAACTCTCATAACCTTTCAAGTACAGTGCCCTTGGGACTCTATTTCACTTTTATATTTTGGAAAACATGTAGGGACAAACAAGAGAGGTCATCTGCCGAAAGTCAGACCTGCAAAACATTAAAAGAATAAAGATCATGATGACTGCTCTTGTTTTAATAGCCAAAAAACCAAGTATTTTCTATTTTACTTTTGACTTCAGGAAGGATTATGCTGGTTTCCATCATGCACTTTGGGAATTTGAGTTTTTCTAGGGATTAAAGCGCTCTCATAGCACTCCTGCGATCTGGGTTCCAAGTCTAAACTAAAAGAACAAATATTGTTCATTTTGTTTGTCACAGGTGATTTAAATATATTTGACTTTGGCTTTAATTTTCATTTTAAGCAAATCTCATTACATTTATATTTGAAGCATTTTAACAAACACTTTATGGTTCTACACTTTCCTCTTTTTCTGTTGTTTTTGAAACTTGAATATAATGAGTGTCACAAAGGAGCATCTATCATGTATTTAGCTTTTTCTCTAAAGCTCAAAAAGGTATTTTATTTTTGAAGGTACCTACAGTAAGGTATAAAATGAGTAGCTAATATTCTTTTTCATAGTCCTTTTAAAATGCATGTCTATAGAGGTGGAGAGCCACAGTTACAAATGTTTGTTTTTATTTTGGCTACAACTCTACTTTTCTACTTTCTTGGTTTTTCATCATGTTTAGCCAAACTATTTCAAGATTGATTTTTTTTTTATTTCTACACATTAAGTCCCCCTGCTCCTTCTAGCAAAAAAAAATCCATTAGAAAAAAATAAAATATATATATACGTATATACATATATATATATATGGAAATGCTTTCTGTATGAGATTTCACCAAGTTGGAGGATATTGTCAATATTCTGGACTAGGAAAACAGGGGAAAATACATGAGGCTGCAAAAACTTGATGCAGAATGGGATAATCCAGCGATATTAGCACAAAGCAAAGACAAGCGTCTCTCAACAAAAGTGTCTTGCAGAGTGCTATGTTGACACATATCTCAGAGGAACAAAAGATGCAACTTTCACTTCTGTTTAATTAGTATATCTGAAGGTCTGTATACAGCATGCATGCTGCTTTACTCCTTTTGAGGGCTTGATTCTCACCCCACACCCTCATTACTATGAGCAGGAGGGAAATGCACATGTTTGAAAGTGTCTTCACAGCTGAAACTAGGGAAACAGGCCGAGAGTAGCTCTGCTTTATTTCACCACCAATTAAGTATGACATCTGTTGAAACTCAGGAAATAAGTCTCCCTTCCCCCTGTTCATATACTTACTTAAGCTGCCAGTCTTTTGTTTGGATATGATGGATTTTTCTTTGAGGACTTTACTTCTTCAGAGTAACTACACAAAATAAATAAAACAAGATATAAAGGCTGTTTTATTTTTTGAACTTGGTTTCATGAAGCACATGTGAAAAAGCCCTGTTTGGCACACATAAATTGAGCAAATGATTGTGTTAGTAATTCTTTGCGTAAACACTCACCTTACTTGCTGAAAAGGACGTGTTAATGGCAGGTGATGTAAGCACAAAAACATTTTCATTTTTGAAAATCTGTCTCTTGCTATTGACTCTCAAAGGCCATTAAGAGTTACTAGAAGGAATTTGGGTTTTAATTTCTTTAAAATTTACTGAAAACAGAGCAGGGCACATCGCATGGTTACAATAAAGAATAAATGCAGAGCCACTACTATTGATAATATTTTAGATGTACCTCTGTGATTTTCTCTTTCTCTCAAGACTTTGTTTCTCAGTCTTTAAGGTAGTAGAAGGATAGGTGACACAAGGTGACAGTTTTAGTTCTTCGAGTGATTATAAAGATTCAATATTTCTCATGTTATTATAAAAACTACCATGAAGCAAAGTTTCGTTCCAAAGTTCCAGTTACTGGAATTACCTTACATATATTTGCATTTGGTTTTGTATTTGAAGAGCTTTGGGAATGCAACTTTTATTTTTTAGAGCTTTAGAATATAGTCTTTTTTGACAAGTCTTTGTTCTTTAGACTTCTAAAGGAGTCTTCTAAGACTTATAGTCTTCTTCTTTAGACCCCTTCTCAAAGTTCTTCAGTTTAAAGGAATGCTTAAGCTGTATTCCTAACAGACCAATTAATTATTTGTTCAGGAATCAGAGTAAGATGGACCTCCATTTAGGCATGCCGGTTAACTCGCATGTGCTGCTGGTCATTGTGGACATATACAAGCATATAGCATATGTTTGGCATATAGCCTTAAGTTATAGCATGGCAGGCACAGGTTGACTTTCACAGATTGACGGAGCCATAGCTGCATCTCTCAACAGTCTTTCACCTTCCATACTGTTTACCTGAGTGAAGACAGCTACAGTGCTAAACTGTGTATTATCAGTAACATTTCCACATATGATCTTCAAAATCAATGAAAATGGTGACCAAAATAATGAGCATGCAATATAATACAATATAACACCTCCCCAATAAGTATAGCCCATTTGATTAACTTAGCATTTATCTTGAAAAGGTCAAGTGGTTCACCTGTACTTTTCTCCAGTTTTTCTCCCCATTGTCAATATTTTAGTGATTGACATTAAAAAGTGCATTTTAAAATATTCCTAACTCATTTTAACAACATGGGAGAGTAATTAGCTTTAGCCTTGAACACTTCTGAACCCAATATTATTCCCAGATGACTGTTCAGGTGATCCCTTTAAATCTCTTTACTTGTGTCTTGATAACTTCAAAAACAAGTTTATCGTATTTTGAGCTGCCAGTTCTGCAAAGTTAACTTGGAAAGTTTATCTTTCTTCCTACATTGTCATGCACAAAAGGTCATATTCTTCCCTTAAATTTCGCAATTACCTTATTATTCTGTGACAGCAAGCTGGTAAATCAGCCTCAAATAGTATAATCATTAATGATTCTCTTAAAAATACAACTGCAAGTAGTGAAGCTTATTCTAATACAGTATGTGCTGAGTCATGTTCTTTCTGTGCATTGTGAAAACTTACTTTCCTGGCTAACGTCTGCAGATATTTCCCTGAAGATGTCAGCTCTGATGAGGACAATTTCCACTGTTTAACATGGATGTCTTTTTGAAGACATTGCCAGGTCTCAGCAATGGACCTCAGCAATGTGAAAAGCAAACACTTTCTGCCTTTTGACATGAGCCTTAGAAGCTTTGTCACTAAGGCCAACTCTAGCCATACTTTTTTTAGACTCTTATGAGAAAGCTAGAATCATCTAGTGTTTGACTGTAGGTGCTCAGTATTGCTTTGGAGAATCCTGGCTTCTTACTTCTTTGGTAATAAAGGTAGAAAATAATCCTTTCCTTATTGTTAGAATTAATGTTTTAAAATATTCCCAAAGTTTTATACTGTCCGTAAAAAGGACATATAAAGGAGATATATGAGGATCTTCGTTGATCTTACACAGCTGTAAAGCATACATCCTGTTCACCCCAACTGATACATCTTGTTCATCCCAGCTGGAAAACGATGTGTTTTATTTGCTTGCTCTTGAATTACCTTTTAGAATTATGTAAACTCATTAACAAGAGGTTACCGAAAGTCTTAAATCATTGTCTCATTAGGTTTTGCCATAATAATAATGCAAACTCTTTCCTTAAACCCATTATTTTTTGCCCTATTATCCTTCTACTGGTTAACATAGTAGTTAATAAAAAAGTTTTCCAGTTCATAAACCAGCAAATTATATATATAATATACAAATATATATATATATATATATAAAGTCACATTCTCACCCCCAAATCGCACAAGACAAGCTGGATAGGTGTGCAAATCTGAACTTCCTTAAAAAAAGTATGCAGTATTACTAAAGTGAATTTTTATTAATTCCCATGTCCTTTGATTTCTAATCTTTTTGGTTAAATTAGTAGCATTGGGAACACAATGTTGACCTGAAAAATACAGTTGTTTTCATGAAAAGAGGCATGGAAATGGAAGGATTTTTACTTATTTTTTTAAACCACTTTTCAAATTCTTTGCACAACAAACCTCACCAATATGTAAACAGGGCTCTAGCTACTGTGTTTGTCCACAGCTAGAGCTACAGATGAACACAGTGTAGTTGTGTGATGACAGGAACAGCTGACTCATTAGTAGAGAGCAGTGAAAGGTAATTAACCCTGGGAAAAGTACAGCTGCCATGCGAGCTGTTCCTTTCTGTAGAATCTGATTAGAAATTAGTGTTAAACCACTGATTCTTTAAAAAAAAATGTCATTTATAATTCAACTTCTCTCTCAGGTGTGGCCCCTAAAAGGGGCTTAGGATAGAACTGGTGTACAAGAGGTCTTCCATCACAAACAGCCTTTTTCTTAGAGGAGTGCACACCTGTTTGGCTGCTTCTGGAGTTTTCTTAACCATGAATATTGTCCCAGGTTTGAATGTTTTGAGGACACCCTCCAAGTCTGTGGGCAACACAGAGAATGCATTGTCAGAATGATTTAAGGTAGAACGTTGTTTACCATAATGCAGCTCAGAGCAAGGCTTAGTATTTAAAAGTCACAGCCACTGCTTCTTGCATTGGGACATAGTTCTGATGCAAAGGGATGCAGCTTTCTTAAGAAAAAACAAAAATTTGTCTCCTGAGGTAGGAGGGGATCTTCCCCGGGCATAAAACAGGTACCCCCATGCTCTTTTTTTCTGCACATGCCTTGGACCTGCCAACAGAAGAGACAGGACCCGTGATTTATTGTGACATCCAGACAAGCCAGCCTATTACTACCTATTCAAGGCACCTGATACATTCCT